>VXAD01004229.1:0-64500 GCA_013399195.1 Dicrurus megarhynchus
ACCTTCCCGCACCTTCTCTTCCCCTGTCTCCTTCCCTCTTTCTCCTTTTTACTTATCTTGTCTTGTCTTCCCTTCAATCTGTGCAATCAGAAATTGAAATTGAAATTCCCAGAAAGATTCCATACCTCTTGTCTAAAGGGCAAGTGTTGCAAAGTCACAGAAATTGTCTAATCCAGTTCAGTGAAAGGATACCGATGTCCATTTAGAAAAGGCTGAAAAGCTTCCTTCTGCACTATGTGAGATTCCAATAACTGTTTTAACCATGTACTGGCAAATAAACTGAGGTTAATTTTTTATTATTATTTCGGTGAGGAAGAGGAAAGAAAAAATCCAAGAAATCAGGTTGTTGGGACAGCACTGTGTTAACCAGTCTGAAAGCTCCGGGAGCCCCTGTGGTTCTTTGGGCTGTCTGGGCAGCAGAAGATGCTGAGAAAACCCTTGCTGTTAAAAATTTCCTCCAGTGACCTTTTTTTCTCCATGGTACCTGCCTCCTCTTCCTGGGAGGAGTCGCAATCTTGGAGACATGCAGCTTCTTTCTTCTGTCAATACGAATTCAGGAGTGTCCCATCTTGGTCCTTTTACCCCAAGGCCTCTGCCACCACTCTCAAATTTGTTTGTGATTAATGTGAAAGCACATCTGTCCCCAGTAGAGCAGTAAGGTATCTAGGTCATGCTTCTCGAAGGGATAAAGCCAGGCTCTCTCAGGGCTGAACTGTGAGCTCTCACTTCCTAAATGACTGTTCAAACCAGTGGGCTATTAAGCAGGGGAGATCATACACCACTGGCTGGGTTTGCAAAGCAAAGCAGCTAAAACAGCATTTTGTGAGGGCTGTGATCCTATTAGAATATTTTAGGCAAACGCTGAGAACACCCACACACTCAGAAGACCAAAGTCCTTCTCCACCTAGCTCAGGATCCCAATGGGGATTAGGCATAGGCCAACTCTTCCACTGCTAAATTGAGTGGCTAAGAAGAAATGGGATATTTGAATCTGGAATTGCCTACCTTCCTCCATGAGCTACAGAGGGAGCTCAGACAACTGGCTTAGACTAAATGCCCAAATGCATATAAATAGATAAGACACATCCCCCTTTTTGAGTCTCAGTCCCCTATTTATAAAATGAGAAAACTAAGATTACTTCCTTCCTTCATGGGGTTATTATTAGGATAAAACTAACTGGGAGTTTCTTTTGTACTGTTAGGACAAGGTTAGAAACTATCCAGAAGCAGCAGTGCTCTGGGGAAGAAGAAACATTTAAAAATCAATTAATTTGCTCTAGAAGAAGGTGAAGGGGGAATTCATTCTTTGTGTCTAACACATCGATTTTGCTGCTGTCTGTTCAGGCCCAGTTTGTTCCTTGGAGCCAATGATCACAGATGCAGCAGAGCTGGAATAGCTCCTCCTCCTGCACTTCCTGCTGATGGATTAGAGGACATCTTGCCTCTCTAACAACCAGAGTCTCTCCTTATCTACACAGGGAAGATCCAGGGAACACCTTATTTGGGTGCCAAAGAGATTAAGATTAAGATTAAGCAGAGCTACAGGACAAGCTCCCATAAATCTGCAGAGATCTGGGAGAAGCAAGGGCAGCTCAGGTTTATGCAAGACCACACCTAACACAGGGTGAGCAGCAGCAGACGTTGTCAACTCATCAGTGAAGGGTGGCAGGTCCCCTCTGTGCCTTCTCAGGAAGTTTTGTATAAACATAAACTCATTTGTGGTCGCTGAGTTTGAAACGATTATTCCCACAAACAGACCAATAGGAAGCAGAAATACACCGAATGCGTATTTTTCAGTTTGTGGTCTCCCCCGGGTTTAAATACAAAGAGAGAGTTAACAAAATGAATGACAACATTACACCTGAAGACGATTAGGAAACAAGATAAGCCACCCCTGTGTTTATCTTTGACAGCCATTACAACACAACTGTAGCCAATATGTAGTTCAATCAGTTCTGATGACACTTTCTTTCTCTTTTTATGATAAGAACCGTTAGGTTTAAATCCTGCCAAGTAAAACGAGCCTAGGTATTGGCAGCAGTGATAAGAGTAGCTCTGCCTTTGGGCTAATAATAGTTGATACACCTATCGGTCATAAAGCAGTTTGCAAATGTTAATGAATTTGATTATCATTTTCCTCTAATTTACACAGAGATTTACTGAGATAAACAGACAACTAAATGTGCCACTAGGCACTAATGGGTTTTTAAAAAGTCCTTTGGACATTTAACTGTCACTGAAAGTCAAGAGAGCACTTGAACCCACGTACAGATCCTGCCAGGCAGCTGCCACCTAAACACCACTGGGTTCATTTCAGCACCCAGCTGAAGGCAGTAATAGCTTCACACCGTCCTAAACCCTGGGAGCTTTTAGTCTGAGAACAGAACAGGAGGTAAATGGGGAAGCTTGTAGGACTAATGAGGCAGTTTTGGCCATCACAGAGTGCTGTGCCTGCACAGAGCCCTTGCCAAGCTCCCTGCTGTCAATCCCTGTGCAATTAGCTCTACATCACTTACTGTGGAATTAATTTCGCATAGTTCAGGCAGCTAAAACTGCTGCTCCTACATCAGGGGTTAAAGTTAAATAAACAAATTCTTTCACTAGTGACTCACTCCCACTTTTGTCCCAACTTTTCAGTTCACTCCAGGGATGGGGAGAAGGACAAGTGTGCTACCTAATGAACAATGAGTGAGATTTAAAAAGCAACAAATTACATTGCTGTGTTTAAACCTGCATTGTTTCAGGCTCCCCATGCATCAGTATTAGCACGACTGAACTGCATAAGGGCAGGCAGAATGCTGGAACTGGGGGAGACAGGCTGACTTTTGACATGCACATTTCTTTTTGCAGCCTTCCTGTGTCTGTGGTCAAGGAGCTTAAGATGATGCCCAACTTCCAGGGATATAAAAACAACTTTTAGTCCTAGAGAACAAGTCAGAGAAAACCTAATGTGGCACTTCACTTTTTTTTCACCCAAATCAAATACAGAAGGACTGATGGGGAATCTGAAATTTGGCTTGTGTAGCTCACCTTACACCTTAGTAAACCTTTCTCAGATAATTAGATATTCGTAATACCATTCCAGTCCATCAATGTATCATTTCAGGAGATTTCCAGGATGTTTACTGGCTCTCTACGGTTAGAAAGTGGATTTTTTTGCTGAAGAGCATGGAAAGAAGCTTATCTGTTCAGTTACTTTGAATTTGGTGGTAATTTGCTGTTTTCATTGCTATGTACCAAGTGGCAAATAAAAAATTGTGACTTATACCACTAATGGAATTAAAAATTGACATAGTCAATGTAACCAATGTCATTGACATAGTCAATGTAACTGCCTTTTTTCATAGTGATGGGTTATTACTTAGCTAAACAATGTGACCTTTAATTGTCTGCAAGTGTAATTTCCAAAAGCCTCCCATGTGCTGTGGAGTTTAGGTCTCTCTCTGAGCTCTCTTTAGGCAGATGCAGCTTTTAATTCAAAAATCATGATTCTGTGACAATTTGGCAGCAACAAGAAGGTGATGTGCTGACATATCTGGGAATGTATGTTCCTTCAGACCTTGTTTGCAAGGAATGTGGCTGTGGGTCTTACACACCCAGAGGAAGAGGAAACTGAGCTATTTGACATCAGCAGAGGAAGCGAGGCCCACTCCAGGTGCTTCATGTGGCACATGGCTTTGTGAACCTGTACCCAAAATCAGAGCTTTGTGTAAGCTCACAGACAGGCACCTGAATCCCACGGAGATTGTAAGACAGATATCAACAGCATATCCTTCCACAGGATGTTTTTTAGCTGGCAAATCTCATTCAGTAAGGCCTGGCTAACCCACATGGAGTCAGCCCTAATGACTGCCTCATGGTGAGTGTGGAAATCCCACACTGAACAAGGCACTGCAAGGTTTTTCCCCCAGACAAAATGAATGTCCAAAAATCTATCCCTATTATTTTGTGAGTTGTGCAATGAATTTTTTGCTTGAATCCATGGAAAAGTAGCCCAATGGCTTTTGTCAGATCATAAGCCTGGTGTCAGTACTCCAGGTGTGGCTCAGCCAAACTGAGACGACCACTGATAGAATCACAGAATCACAAAACATTTTGGGTTGGAAGAGAACTTAAAGATCATCCAGTTTCAACCCCTCTGCCATGAGCAGGGACACTTTTCACTATCCCAGGCTGCTCCAAGCCCTGTCCAATCTGGCCTTGAACACTTCCAGGGATGGGGCAGCCACAGCTTCTCTGGGCAACCTGTGCCAGGGCGTCACCCCACACAGAGTAAAGCATTTCTTCCTAATATCTGATCTAAACCCACCCTCTTTCAGTCTGAAGCCATTCCCCCTTGTCCTATCACTCTATGCCTTTCTCCAGAGTTCCTCTCCAGCTCTCTTGCAGATCCCCTATAGGTGCTGGAAGATGCTCTGTGGTCTCCCTGGAGCCTTCTCTTCCACAGGATGAATAGCTCCTTCGAGTCCATGTCCTTCTTGATCCTAACTAGATAAGGTCATCTCCTTAACAGATTTATGCTCTGGCAAAATCTTGCAAGACTGCCTTTCCCCAAAACCAAAATACCTACTCAATATTCCTTCTAAAACAGAGGAAGCATTCAGAAAATTAAAGTAAAATGTATGTGTTCACAAAAATTAGGTGAGCAGATTCTTTGAAACTGCAGCTATTTCTTCCTTCTCATTCACAGCACTAAGAGAGGAGGAGAACTAAGATCTATTGAAGCAAACAGAAAGACTTTTGAAAGATAAGAGATGGTGAAAAAGGCATAAATTTGGAAATTAGGGCAAGAAATAACAACTGCTAGATCAAGATTTCTACTTCCACTCCTGGAAGACTAAAAGCCAATCAATACTAACAGGTACAATTAAGAGATCCCTTCACTATACATGCCTCCCCTCTCAGATTCAAGGTTTTATCCCAGGTGGCTTTGTGGCACCATCCCTAAATTAGATAAATGCAAGTCAGAGATAATCCAAGACAAATGTTTCCATTGGGATTATTAACTTCATTCTTTCAGAAAATAGTGATTTCATCTCCTCAGCATTTTTTTAAAAAATTAATTGTGATAAAATCTAAATATATTTATGATTTACAACAAAAAATTACTGCGTTCAATGTTGTTGCCATATTCAAAACATTTCTATTTTAGTCCAGAATTAGATTATAAATCAAAACAGACAAGTCAAATCAATGAAGTAAAAATGAAATTGTCAATTCCACTTATCCTACACATCATTTCAGAATTTTGGCCATGCTGGTGTTTTTTTCTTTTTCTTACCAATGCAAGACAGAAAAAAAATAATGATATGGAATCCCCTGTAGTACAATAATCCTGACTTGCCATTCCAAGTGCTTCACTCTCGCAATATTTTCAGCTCAGATTCCCATCACATGAACTCTTGTCCTTACAGATAAGGAAAGCGACTTTCTTAATTTTATATCTACTTGGGATAGTTCTAGAAAAAGTATTATTTATAATACTTTTAATTCCCTAAAGCTACTTTCCAGCTTTTTACCAGGCTTCAAGTTCCACCTCTGAATTCACATCTCTCTCAGAGTCTAGAGAAAACTTTGTTTGATAATGGATAGCAAGACAGTGAGGCAAGGTTGCTGATACAGCACAGAAAAGAATTGGTGCACACAGCTAATCTGTGTTTATTAATTTTTTATCAGCTCCTTTCCTCTCTCCATTCTGTGCAAAGAACATAAGTGTGCATTAAAATGGAAGCAGATTAGTGATTCACTGGACTCTGGGCGACTACACTCCTGCTTAGGGTTGAACACGAGTCTAAAATTAAAGTTAATCGAATCCAGCCAGAGTTACGAAAGTTTTTAAATGCCTGAGGATGCAAACAGTGTAACCTCTCAACCCTTCCTCTAAGTGCATCTTTTCTTTTATTAATTTTTACCATGAGTGCAGAGAAGACTGGCTGCACACAGGATGCAGGTAGATAACACAGATGAATTCATTTAAGTGCCGCAGCTGGGGTGGTCTCACTCCTTCCTTCCTTCCTACTCCTTCTCTTCTTGCCTACATCCTTCCACCACTCCCATCAGCTCTCAGGGCACCTCAGGTTCCCTTTCTGAACCAGATCAGCTCTGAACTGGCAGAAAAAACTAACACAGCAACAGAACTGAGCTGGTTTTTGTCAGGTTACAGAAGAGCAGCATCTCAGCAAAGAGTTCATTGTGTTTCAGCATGTGAAGGCATTGGGTTAATAAAATCAGCAGTTGGACTCGATGATCTTAAAGGTTTTTTCCAACCTAAATGATTCCATGTTTATCTGATGGTGCCCAGGGATGGGAGGAAGGGAAAAATGGGAGAGAAGGAGAAAGGGAATCCTGTTAGATTAGCAAGGAGTAACACTGCACCATATACAAAGCATTGCAACTGCTACTCACACCCTGGCTTCAGAGTAAAATTTAACCTGAAGAGGCTTTGTCTCTTAACAAAAATAACCACAAAGTTCAAAAAGGCATCTTTTAATGTTTTTAGAAGATTGTGCTGAATAATAGATGTGGCTTCACGTTTGAAACTTTGCCTGTTTAAACATGATATGACCACAATCTTGTTTTTGCACTTGTAATTTAGTTAGAGGAAGAAACTCTGAGAAAAATAAATCCGTAAATGTTCATTAATGGCTGTGTAAACAGTGAGTACTGGCTTCACACAGCCATTTTTTGCAAATATTCAGTAAGTAGGACATGCAATTCCCAGTGAGCTATTACTGCAATGCCTGGATGTCCCTAGATGGATATTTTATCAGCATGCTCTGGGAATTTGCAGCCACAATCAGCAAGGTATACTTCAGCAATCCATCAGCTACTCTTTTCTACTGGCCTCCACTACTCTACTCTTGTGAGACCTCACCTGGAGTACTGCATCCAGCTCTGGGGCCTCTGACACAGGAAAGACATGGGAATGTGGAATGAGCCCAGAGGAGAGATACTAAGTTTATCACAGATGTTGGAACTAGATGATGATTAAGCTCACTTCCAACCCAAACCATTCCATCATTCTGTGATTTCCATATGATGCTTCGTTCATTTTGGCTGATTTTAACTATGTCTCTAAACTGAAGGAAAAAAAATCTTCCAATAATTACTCAGCTATTATATGACTTTGTACAAAGTATGCCACAAATAAGTCATCATTTGTTTTTGAAAGCTGTGCAGCAAAAGTTTTCTAACACTTTTCCTCATCCTCCAAAAAGGTTTCAGAATTACAGAAGAGATCTCACTTTGTCAGTCCTCAGCACGTGCTGGTGCTTGTTCTCACAAGAGGAGAACCACAAAGCTTGGCAAATATTTTCCAGGCTTTTACAGTTATGGTTTGTATTTATTATTTTATGTTTGCCACTTTTTGCATTTTAATGGCTGACTGCTCCATTCTGTTGAACTCTGCATCTCAATAGTTGGTAGAGAGTGCAGCTTGTTGTAGCTCTAGAGGCCTTGGTACAATTCGTGAGGCTGAGCTCATCCTATCCCCACTGGAGCTGCAGCTGGTCTTCTTTGGGTTTACATCAGACACCTTTAAAACTCAGTCAAAGGGACTTTAGAGAAAAATCTGTGAGATCCTGAGCTGGTGTAACCCAACCATACTTTTTGCAGCCTTCTTTACAACTGTAACAAATCCTCTCTTTAAAAATTAGTAGAAAATCCTACTCCATAAGGCAGCAAAATTCCTTCTTTAAGGTGCAACAAAGATGGCCTTCATTTGTGTCTGACCTGAGCAGGGATTTCTTCTTCCTTTGGAAGCCAAGTTTCAGGTGTAAGACTCCCAGATGAAGCTGTGCCAAAGGGAGAGAGCGGGGGTTATGTTTTTCAGGCAGGGAAATTTACTTCCTAATGTTCAATCCATGTATAGTCCTTGAACAATGGGCTGGCTTCACTTCCCCGTCTGGCAATTGAATCACGTTGTACTGTAAATAATGTGCTGCAGCGTGGCCCTCCCCCTTCCTAAGGAAAAAGAAAAAGGAAAATATAAACCTCTCCCATAGCTGGCCATGCTGATATTATTACTCACTGACTGCATCAGCACAGGTCTACATTAGACACTTGTCAAAATCCCTGCCAAGAGAAAGTTTTCATTTTCATCAATTTATTTTTAGTAGAGCAGCTGGGAAATCCAGAGACTGGCTGAGTGGAGACCTGGAGATTGGAGTGGATAACTGCTTTTTCCAAACGTCCTTCAGGCTCCCTCTGCCTACAAGTGAAACCTCTCCCTGGGAGCTTTCGTTGACCAGGCTGGACAAGAACAGCCCTTTTCTTCCCAGGCTGCTGGGACTCTGCCCAGTTCTAAACAAAAAAGCCCAGTTAACATTGGTGGTTTGTTTATCTGTCCCACCTGCTGTGGTGACACGGGGGACAGGGGTGGTGGACAGTTCAGATCACATCTGCCAGAGGTGTTTGCAATGCCATGGGAAGAATTTGCCACATTCATTGGTCTTGAATTAACCACCACGTGGTTCCTCTCAGTTTCTGCTTTCTAGGATAAGCCAGAAACACAGGATCCTTCTATCCTCAGCAGACAACACAGCACCCTGAAATTTTATCATCTTGCATCTTCCAGCCACTTCATTCAGGATGGGGCAATCATCCTGGGGAAGTGCTTGTTGCTTCCCAGTGATTATAGAGGGTCTGGACATCAAGTATGACCTAAACTTCAACCTGGGGAGAGGGGTTCTCCCTAAAGTATGACTTGATATTTTTGTCCTTGTCAAGCAACTGTGGCACAACCATCATTGTGCTCTACAAAAGTGAATGAAATCAAGTTTTAAAAAGTGATTCAAAAGGTACTGCTCCCTCATGTACTCTCTTTGGGCTAACAACATTTCACTTCCTAGGCCAGCAAAAGCTAAAAAACATGTTAGCCAGGTTTTCTACTACTTAGGTGAGTTATCCAGTGTCTAATATCATTGCTGAGTTTAGATCAATGTTCTTCTCTTTAGGTTAATGTCTCAGTGAGAGAGTTGATTTGTCAAGCTCTTTTCTCAGATTTTGTGGGAATGTAATATCTTTGAGCTACTATTGCTTTTCCCTCCTTATTTCCCCCACTTCAGTTTAATGTAGCAGGTTAATATTTCCTTGTCAGTGAAGTGAAATAATTTCTGTTTTCTTATTTTTTTTAATTCTCATTTGAAAAAAGGCCAATAACAGGGACAAAATAACACACAAGAGAAATCCAGTTTGCTAAATGAAACCCTTCACACTTGCTGATTTTATTTACAAACTCCCAGGCTGCTTTGCAGTTCTCCATTCTCTCTCTTTCCTCCCACTGGACCCAAAACCCCAGATGCAGTAGGACAACTACCCCATCACCCATGTGTGCTCCTGTCTCATGACAGTGGAGAAACCACAGCCTTGTACTACATGTGATAGGGGAAAACATTTCCATGGCAGGAACAACAAGCCTAACCAATGTCTCTCAGATGTAGAAGAATGGTTTGACTTGCCAAAATTTGTGTCAGTACTGAAACTGCCAGGAAACAGGAGCATTCAGAGATCCAGCAGAAGAATTCCATGCCTCATCCCTTTATAAGTCTTATCTACACAGAATTATTTAAATTTGATAATTAAAATATATTCAACTATATTAATTTAAAATATATTAAATAAAAAATAAAATATAATTAAGATTAAAAGTCCCTGGAGAGGAACTTTTTACAAGAGAACCAAGGGCAGTGGCTTTAAACTGACAGAGGACACGTTTAGATCAGATATTAGGAAGAAATTCTTTATTGTGAGGATGAGGAGGCCCTGGCACAGGTTGCCCAGAGAAGCTGTGGATGCCCCATCCCTGGAAGTGTTCAAGGCCAGGCTGGATGGTGTTTGGAGCAGCCTGGCATAGTGGAAGGTGTCCTTGCCCATGGCAGGGGATTGGATCAAGATGGGATTTAAGGTCATTTTCAACCCAAATTCCATGAATTTTTCATTCCATATGGACTTCAGAGCAACCACATAGTCCTTCACAAGATAACCTAAATCAGACTGAGAATTACTGTAATTATATTTTCCATAGAAAACTGGGGGGAACTATTCTGTGAGCTGCTGAGAACTATTTGTGAAGTGCTTTAAATATTCTGGTTCAGAAAAACTCTCCATTTCCACTTAGAAAACTGGTACATCAGAAGAGGTATTTCAATTTTTTTTTTTCCTAAACAAATATAATCAGTACAAGCTCCATCTAAATTTTTGACTGTTATGTAGGACCTGACAATACTTGGTTATCTAAGTGTTTAATTAGACAATTAAAAGTCTTGTGGGCAGACAAAATTTTAATTTTTCAGAACCTCTGCAGCAATGAATTGTAAGTACAGCATCAGTGTGACCTCCATGTGACGAAACAATTTGAAAATAAAAGTTTGGTGAAATTACTGGGGCAAATATTTTAATGCAAGTATTCATTCAGTACTGCAATAATAAAAGATTCAATTAAATCCAAGTGAAACATTAAGCAGAACTTTGTGTGTATGTAGGAGGGATGCCCTGGGGAACACACTGCAGTTATGCAGCATTCACAGAGACAGGACATTAAACACACACACACAAAAATGCAGAGTTAAAATATTGTAAAGACCTTGCCATAAACCTGCCAGAAATCAGAGAAATTTGGAGCAATGATAACTCACAAGGGGTTTGATTCTACTCTCACTCATGCTGACTCCACATCAGTATCATGTGTTTGACATCCCAGGCTTTACTATCAATTCACACCCTTGAGGAAGAACCGGGTTCTGCACTATTAACTGTTGATGTTCTGCTACTTAACTGTGACCTCAAGACCATAACTGCCATCAAAGGGACCTCTTCATTTCAAGCCTTTGTTTTGGTTAGATCAATATTTGGAGAGAAAAAACCCCGTGTGTGCAATCTTTCATGCTGTCCTTCAGTCCCTGAATTATTTCCATTATTAAAAATTGACCTGCAGTGAAAAATGATTCCCATAGAAACACAGAATCACAGTATCGCAGAAAGGTTTAGCTTAGAAGGGACCTTAGAGATCATCCAGTTCCAGCCCCTCTGTCATGGGCAGGGACACCTTCCACTAGACCAGGTTGCACAGAGCTCCATCCAGCCTGGCCTTGCACATTTCCAGGGATGAGACATCCACAACTTCTCTGGACAATTTGTTCCAGTGCCTCACCACCCTCACAGTAAAGAATTCCTTCTTAATATCCAAAATGTCTTGCTTCTCAGCATTTGCCTTCAACAGATCTTATTAGCTTGGGCAAAGCTCCATCCTAACATGATTTCCAGTTCAGAGCTAGCCTACATCCAGCCAGCTTGGAGTGCAAGCAAAATGAGCTTCATCCATTTGTGCCCTCTGTGTAAACGTGCCCTAACTGAGAAGCTTTGAGCTAAGCCATCCTAACTGTCAGAGATATTTGGAAAGAGAGGGAATATTTTTCTCCCTGAGAAAAATCAGAATTGCTTCCACGTGTAGGAGTGACTTGTGGTTTGTGATGAAGAGGCTCTGTCAAACTAATGGCCAACTGGTGATTGAAAGCCACTTTCTGTTTACTGTACCGAGAGCTAGTGTAAAGTAGCAGCTGGCTTTTTTTATTGTACTACAAATTTAATAAACTTTATTTTCCACTATTATGAAATGCTAAATTCTGAAAAAGGAAAGATTTCTGTGGTTTATGTGTTTCTAAAACTAGAAACTATTACTTGTAGGCGTGGGACATTTATTACTAACTCTGGAGGGGCCCTTTGTGAACAAGTGGCTCGCATTCAGTAGCTGGAGCTCTACACCTGCTTCCAAGCAAGGCTTTTGGAGGACAGAGACAAAAAGAAACATCTCCTTATTGAACATGCTGAGTGTTCCTAGAAGCTGTTGAATTCTTCCTGTTCTTAAGGTGAACTTTTTCAAAATCATTTTTTGGTAGAACTCGTCTTACTTTGGTTTGGTCATCTACAAGATAAAATTGGGATTCAGGTCCAGACAGACACCCATATTTACATGTCTGTGTGTAGGTGTTGATTTGTGAATTATGGTCTTAGTTCAGTTGCTCACACATAGGTGTCAATTATAATTGTATAAGTTGTGGGCTACCCAAGCCACTTACATATGTAGTGGAAATGACACAAACTATGGGATGCCAAAACCCTTCTGGAGAGGTGCTCAAAAACCTTTAGGAAAATGCTACAGAACACTTCAAAGAGTACAAGTCTGCATTTAAGGGCATCTGAATTGAACATGTGTGACATGGTACCTGCAACCAGGGTATCTGCTGGAGGTGAGGACAGATCCACTAGGATAGCTCTGACAGCACTAAACACCCACTAATCTGCAGTCTGGAGGATGCAGCTGACCAAATCTGTCTACTGCAGAGCAAAATGTAACATAGGCTCCACAGACTGTCTTTACTACATCTCCA
The DNA here is from genome assembly GCA_013399195.1 of Dicrurus megarhynchus. NCBI lineage: Eukaryota > Metazoa > Chordata > Aves > Passeriformes > Dicruridae > Dicrurus > Dicrurus megarhynchus. The sequence continues at coordinate 12,387 of VXAD01004229.1, forward strand.
TTCCTTCATAAGAGAAAAAAAAAGCATCTACCTCACATGGAGACTTCCAAAATTCCAGTCTCTAACTGAACCCTGCCCCAGACATCCCAAATAAATTATTTACTCTGACTTCTATTAAAGCCATAAAGTGAGACAGTGGGTGATTGACCCCACTTATCTTGGACTTCTGCCTTAGGATGGGTGAATCAATCTCCAGAGGTGCCTGTATCTCCCCATTGAACAAAGAGTAAACCTTCCCCACCAGATTAAATGCATTGCCTGTCTTTTAGATGACTAACAGCCCACCCTGTTCACTGGCATCTCTTTATTTTCACTGGTATAAGCATTTATTAACTTAGTGGAAGGACAGCCCAAGTCTGAGCATTTCTGGGAAGCCCACCTCTAGCATCTTGGAGTTCACTAATGTAGTTTTCTTTCCCTCATCCCAGGAACTTGTTGCTCAGAGAGTTCTTGAGCCAGAAATGTGTCTTTGTAATCCACAGCCCTAGATGATCTTTTTTTTCACAGGTTTGTACAATTTCTTATCTGATCCATGTGAACTTATTATTATCCAGACATTTCACAGCAAAAGAGGAACCTCTTCCTTCTGTATGCTTTGAACTTATCATCTGTCAATTCCATAAGGATCCCTACTAAAGGTCCTTTAAAAACATAGACCAGCTGTGTGCCAGTTTAATACAAGTTGCTCTCTTAGCTCTAGCCAAAGTCTGCTGGGTGACTTTATCAAATGTATTGTTGTTCATATTGAACCTGAGTGCTCAGGGCAGAAGGAGAACCAGTTTCTCACAGTTTCTACTTTGGAACCTCCCAGAGAAAAGGATTCATTTCTGATACAAAGAAATTCAATGATATATACCAGTGACTCATTCCAGATGCACCAGAGTTGCAATGATTTGCATTATGAAATCAAGTTCTGTGGCTTTGCTCCAGCTGAAATTCATGTGATTTTTCTTTCATTCCACAAAATGCAGTCAGAAACCTCACACAAGCAAGTGCTGTTGTGATGTCTGAAATGGGAGATATTTGGAGGAGAAACAAGAGAAATTTAAACAAGGTCGCTTCGTAAACTGAATTCATGTGATTTCTAATGAAAGTTTCACCTTAGTGTGCCTGTACTCCTTATAAGGCACTCTGGATATGTGCATGTGCACATAAAATCACTTCTCTCAGCTCTATATTTACACAGAGACAGGAAGGATGGTTTTGCGGTTGAGAAAGTGATGCGGGACTTGAGACATCTGGGTATTATTCCAGCACATTTCCTCTGTGCTTTTGGGCAAGTCACATAGGTCCCGATCCTGAAAACACCAACGCACCCGTTAAAATCTGCTGTCCTGAGTGGTGTCAGTGAACATGCCAGATTAGACACAGAGAGAAGAGGAGGCAGCAAAGAGTCTTTGAGCTTTCCATACTTTAGTTATCCTTCTGTGAAATGAGGGTGTAAATTAATCTTCCACTCGTTATCCTCTTGATTCAACTTCTGCACTCTTTCCAAAGCTTGTCCCATTGGACATTTGGACTATAAAGATATCTCAGATGGACCTTGTAGGACCATACAAGATGGTTACCAGAGGTCCATGATATTTCTTTGCTCCTCTGCCTGGTGTGCTCCAATTCCCATGCACATCTCTGCTCCCTCTATCTCATCCAACATCTCTTCTTTTTGGTATTTTCTCTCAACCTGGAGTGGAGATGATTCAGAACACAAGAAGTGCAGGGCTAATATTTCCCAGCCATCCAACATGGACTTGCTCACACTTTTTCTTTCAGTATTTAGGACTAAGCAGACCAAATCATCTTTGTTTTGGTTTTCCTTTTAATCATTATTCAAATGGCTGCGACAGTGCATGCCTTATGTTTAGTTTAGAAAGTACATTACATCAGTGGTTGTTTTTCCAGTCTTGTGTTCTTCTAAATGTCCTTTCTGCCCTTTCCTTGTCTGCTCTTTTATAAGCAAGCTTGGAAAGAGGAAACGTTTGAGTTACATTACGAGCTGTTCAGTCTGGCTGGGAAGCAGAGCTATTGTCACTCAGCATGGTTTACTCACTTTGACTTCCTCTACGAACCAACAAATCTTTGGCAGTGACTCCAGAGCCGAGTTAATTGTTAATAATTCGTGGCCTCCCCATATATGTCATCTGGATAATTATTGCAGTCTGCCAAGATGGAAGAAAGGGCAACAGCTCGCAGGCTAAGTCCAGAAAATAAAGATCTTGTCAAAGGGAGGCCTTGTTTTGGGCTGTATTCTGGCCTATCTGTGTTTTGTGATGCTGGAGGAATACCATCACAAATTTCATTAATTTTCCCATCAAGATAGACCTTCAGCTGGCCATAGTGCTGTGGAACAATTCCCAGCATTCTCATGGACAGGCCTGAGAGCAGCATCAGTGGTGCCCAGTTGATGTCAGCCACTGGTTCATCACTGACCAGTCAATTCCGTTCACAGGAGAAGAGGCAACAGAATAAGGAATCTCCAGTAACTTCAGTGGATCTGTTTTTATCATAACCAAACTGATGATCTGTCCACATGCTGATATTCAAGTCCAAATATAGCACTTCTTTAAGCAATACTTGCATGGCAATGTAGGATCAGTAGCAGATGTTGTCCCTGGCATGATCATTTGGTGGATTACTCAGTAAACGTGAAATAATTGCAGACTAATTTCAGGCTTCATTTAGAGACACTCCCCTTGTGCCTCCTCCTGCTCTGCTGTCCTTTCCCTTTCTTGATAGACTCACACCAACCTCCCACAATGCCAACAAAATATTTTCAGTGAATGCAAACTATTGTCATAAATGTTAATATTAAGTTTAAATTTTTCTTTCTGGTTGCATATTTCGCAGTAATAACACCAAAATGCTGTCTGAAGAAGAGCACCTTAGCTTTTTTAAGAGCTCCAAACAACACTGCACAGCCCTGTTACCCACCCTGTGATGTTTATTGCCCCATTTTGCACCCTCCAACGTTTCTCAGTAAGGGAGATAAGGATATTAACTCTCATTAAAACATCAGGGGAAGAAATATGCAGACAAAATGCTTCTATCTGAACTGGAATATAAACTAAGCCCTGGGAATAAAAGACTCTCCAACTAATTGCAAGGTTTCGTGTACTTTTATAATGCAAAGTTGCACAAAACCCCCTCACTATTAAGTAAAAACAAGATACTTTGCAGCTCCCTAGCCTCCAGTAACCAAGGATCTCAAATCTCTTTATAAACATTATAAGCATGAATTAATTTAGGCTGCTAACAGCCCTGAAAAGCAGGTACTATTAATCCTTCTTAATGTATAGGTAAAGTGAGGCATCGAGTGATGAAATGAGTTAGTCACTAAGTGAATCAGTAGCTGATCCAAAAATAAATAATTCTAAGTAGCTTTGCACTCTAAAATAAACAGGCTGGAAAAGAGAAGGTATGGGATGGCAGGGGGTGGAAATGAGAGAACAAGGGATAGTAGGGAATTCTAGAAGGTGATATTGTATGAAGGCAGTGCCTCTTAAAGCACCTGAATAACTCATGCATCATTATTAAATATTTGTTTCCCCAATTTCAGGGATTTGGGGAGAAGGGAAGCTGGTTCTGCTACATCTGTTCTTAAACAAACATGTTTCTTCTAAGTTTTCATTAGAGAGAATTTCAACAAGAAAAGCAGAGGGGGAAAAAGCTCTCCTGGAATACTTTTAGAGGGAGAACCAAGAAAAAATGCATGGGAGCGGCTGAATGTGCCATCAGTGATCATAGGTTGCATTCATGGTTTAGTGGAGTCATCTAATGAGAAGCTGCCAGTGCAGCTTAACCTCAAGGACCATGCTCTGGGTATCGGCTTTTGGGGAATTAATTTGGGTTTTGCCTCTTGCTGACACATGAGGAGTCCATCCTCCCTTTCTGCTGCTGGTGGGGCAGAAGTGTGCCGAACTTCCCAGCTACGAAACAACATCCACCACCCACTGGGAATGTTCTGCCCCTAGTTAAAAAGCTCATTTTGCCCTCTGCAGAAGGAGAGGAAGGAGAGGTGATTAGCTCCAGCAGCTCAGTGATAGATTCGTGCTTGCAGCCTTCTTGGAGAAGGAGGCAGTAACTCTGGAACTGATTAAGAAGAGACATTTATGGGGTTTGGAGGAAATCACATCCACTTCAGGAAGACCACGCAAACGATGACCAGGAGAGGGGTCACACTTGATTAGTTAAACACTTGATTAGTGTTTAAGTGGGCTTAGAAAAGGGTCCCTTAAAGGAGAAGTTCCCACCCTTCTAAACTGCTGTTCACACCCATCTTTCAATCGTCCCAAAGGATGCAAACCAAATTCATTGTGGTCCCTCCTCACCTCAGAATAAACAGCACAGACAGCACAGGTTTCAACCTCCCTGTTCAACCCATCTCAGCCACCCTACCCAGCAAACTGGCTGCTTCTTGAGCTGAGACAACAACAAGATCTCCACACTGGTTTCATTCTCGGGTTAGCTGTTGAGGTAAAGAGCAAGAGGTATTTTCACATAGGCAGGTGCAGAAACACCAAAATTTTTCAGCTCAGGCTCAGAGCCAGCTCTAGTTCAGGCTGTGTATTTTGTCTGCTCATTCACAATATTGTTGACTGCCTGACACAGCCTCAGGCTCAGAGCTGACCCATCACCTTGCAGCAGGGCAAGGTGAGCTTACATCTGTCAGTGCCCAGTGGGGATCTGGGATCCCTAATGCTCATCCCAGAAGAGGAGCCGGGGATGGCACAGCCTACAGATGCCACACTACTCTCATGAAATGGCATCTGTAGAGGAGGGAAGGCCTGAAACCACCTTTGATCCTTCTGATCGAGCTCGGGAATAAACAGGAGACATCACACAATCAGGTGAGCAGAAAGGTAAGGAAAGGCCTGAGTAATGCAGGCTGGATCCAGGCTGTCCGTGCCCATTTCAGCAGAGGAATGCAGATGACACAGACCCTCCCTCCTCGACTGACTGGCTGCTGTGTACAGGATGTTTTGTTCTTTTCCTTTCCTGTTTTCTCTTCTTTATGGGCCAGTGTTTTTGTTTTGTTTCTTTTCTCCTTTTCTCTTTCCAAACCACAACTCAGTCCAACATAAATTATGTTCTTTCTTTCTTTTTTTTTTATTTCTAGGGCAGGATACAGAGCATACTCTTTAGTAAAAAGATTTTTCTCTTAATTTCTTTGTCTCCTCCACTCACCATCTATGAGTGGTGCTGAGTATGTGAACCCTGAGTGGGATCCCTGTACAGCCTGGAAGATATTTTGGACCAGATGGTGTGTTTTGCACTCTGTGAGGCTTATGCAAAAGTACTTTGTGTTGGGTTGTAAGAGATGGTTTGATGATCCTAGCTCCATCACAGCAGTCTCCTTGGTCACCTCACTGGCTGCAGATTTGGCAAAAAGAACTCAGCTTTCCAGAAAGGTGCCAGCTTGAAGCTGATAATGACATCCATCTCTACTTACACCTGCTTCATCCCAGCTGCCTTGGGACCACACTAGGATGCAAAGCACAATCAAAGTGCCAACTTTTACAGAGCTCTGAGGTAGCTTGTTTGGTCCAGTTCCATCCTGCTCAAATTGCATCTCTTGTCTGAGCACCTACCTCTCTCTGTCCTTCAACCACATCCTTCATTTATGCACTTGTGGTGTGACAGGTCAGAGTTTATTGTCCAATTGTTGGGGAAGCACTGAACATAACCTGAGAGTGGATGTTGACAGCTCCACCAACCCATTTGACAGATACCCACAGTTTTCTGCATCTGAGAGCAGGGCACTGCTGAAAAGCTGTAAAATACATGAAACCAACACACAGGTTACTCATAATTCCTGTTTGTTTGTCCAGAGTCCAGAGGTCAGTACAAAACAGACAACTGGGAAAAGTGGTGTCTTTGGATGTTCACGTATTTTATGACCCTCCAGGACCACAGAAAACACATGTGTCTCCGTCAGGCGCAGGTGGCTCCTTCTGGCCCCTCCAGGCACTGAGAAACACGTGAAACAGTCTCTCAGGACATAGCCAAAACTGAAACAGCTACAAGGGCAGGCACCCACAGGCATTTAGAAGAGTAGAGAGCACAGCTCCAATTACGAAGACAGGAGTGTGTCCCTCCCTCCACGTGTGCTGGCTGCAGCTCTCTAATGAACTGTGACATTATAAGGAAGCAGCTCCCTCACCCCTGAGAAACTGGTGGAAGTCCTCCCTTTATGTCCTCTTGCACTGGTTTTTCAGTTCTGAAACACAGCCACTCCTTCCCCCTCCCAAGGGTGGCCAGAGAAGGAAAGGGAGACCTTACCTCACCCCTTCCATCTCCTTGCTCCCTACCCCACATGTCAATATTATGCATCCTGTTCTCATCACCGCAGTTCATATTAATGAATGAAACAATCTCCTAGAACAATGGGCCTCCATAACGTCTTGACCACCTGGTGTTTTTTATATTGGCTTCACAGCCGGTACCTTTTTTCCGCCCCATAAAAGAATTAGTCAATCCACGAGCGCACGTCTGGCTTTTCGCGCTGCCACGGGAAGAGGTGGGGAAGGCAGCTCTTCACCAGCGAGTGTTTACGACCTGCTGGGCCTCAGCTGCCGTCACAAATGCTGCCAGATGAGCCCAATCCTACGCATCCCTTTCACCTTCAAAGCCTTTCACCTCTGCATCTCAGTGCACGGGCAGAAAACGAGGCTTGTACAGGGCTCAGGGATAAACCATCCGCGCCTCTCCAACGACAAGAAATGTTCTAAAAGCTTCAAGCGTAACCCTGAGCACAAAAGCCCAGCCAAAGCGCAAAGATCAGCAGTATTTCTCAAGCCTGTTTTGAAGGTGCTTTTGAGTCTTCCCATCACTACTCGGAGGCTGCTGCCTATCCCCATGACCACAATATATTAGCTCCAGTAGCTTTTCAGCGACTCAGCTTTGCCACAGCTTCCTGCTTTTAAGCATACCTCCTGTGCTCGGCTGGAGCTTTGCCAGCCCCAGCTTTTGCTCAGGTTTGGTTCAATCTAGTACAAGACGGGAGTTTGGTAAAGGGTGGCTTTTTGTATTGGAAAAAAAAATAGTCCAACTGCTGCACCTGAAGACTATAGAGGAGCTGCTGTTTCCGATAAAACCTCCTTGCTCCTGTTTTGAGACAGTTCACAGACCCCCATGCATGGGGAGCTCTAGAAAATGTGCTTCTTATTATTGACAGTTTGCTTCAGGAACTGCTGCCTTCCTCTCTCCCCCCAATATGTTGAATAAATTCTTCTCGTTTACACCAAAGATTAACTTAGCTTGAACAGAGAGAGCTCGGTAGGCTCTGAAGGAGTGCCCATAATTTTATTTGTAATACATTTAGCTAATTGGTAGCGCTGATCCACCGAGTGTTCCAAGAGAAGGTGAGTCCTTGAGCTAAGTCTAGAATTAGGGCTTGACTTCTGAAAAAGCTGGGTTTGGGGCTTTTTCCTTAACCTCAGAATAACTGAGTTGCCTGACTCAAAGTTGCCTGAGCTAACCTGACATAAAACTGTAATGAAAAGGATGGGATTCTTTTTGACTGGGGTGGATTTGCTGAGGTCAGTCCTTCATCCCTGAACACCACCACACCATGAGTTTGCCTTGGAGCAGATAGTGAAGGACCTCTTGTTTGCATTGGAACTTTGATTAGTGAGCTGAAGCCATGCTTTAACATGTTTTCCTAAAACAAGTTTAAAATCAAGGACATCAAGACGTGCTTTACCTTAGGCTGAAAAACAGTCCCTGATCTAAAACTTCATAACTGTGCTAAACTAACAAACACAGAAATGTGCCTAAAAACCCCAGAACTAAACATACCTTCACTGTGTCTACTTCCACGACAGCATGGGCACAGTAAGAGACAGAAATATGGTTTTCCAGCACTGGCCTGGTTTATGACCCTGGGCTATATTTTTCCTTCTGTTTCCCCTGCTTGTTGTCTTTGTCCCTGCAGCTGGAAGCTCTCTGGGACAAGGACAATGTCTCATCACGGGCAGGACCTTCAGCAAGGGTTCTCCTGGCATTGCAGTGGGGCAAATTACCCAAGAAGTTGGTTGAGCAACTGAGGTACGGTGCAAATCAGTGTCCTCATGTGTCCCAACCACACCCAGAGTGGTGGTTTGATGTGGATTAGGGATTACCTTGCTTGTCCCCATTGACCTGCAGCTGATTACAAAGCCAAGCTTTTCACACTGACTTTTGGTCTAGGAACATGAGCAAAGTGGAAGTGAGCAAAATGTCCCACCTCTACTTTGCAAAGATCTTGCTGGTTTCCTCTATAACAGAATGTGTTTTGACTGCTGGCTTTTGTATAAGACCTATACTTTTAAAATTCTGAGGTTTGGGGTTTTTTTTTCTCAAAATTTTCTATGAGAAAAGCAACATAATAAGGACAGAATGAACAGTGGCCAAGATTAAACTAAAATTTTGCCAAGAAATCCTTCTTTTCAGTTATTGCTTGAAAGGTGGGGATCAGTGGGATCTCCCGGGTAGTGAGCAATAGGACAACACTAAATGGCCTCAAGCTGGGGAGGTTTAGATTGGATATGAAGAAAAAATTCTTCACTGGAAAGGTGGTCAAGCCCTGGAACAAGCTGCCCAAGGATGTGGTGGAATCATCAACCCTGGAAATGTTGAGAAAACATGTAGATGTGGTGCTTAGGGACATGCTTTAATGCTGAGCTTGGCAGTAATGGGTTAATGGTTGGACTCAATCTTCTTAAAGATCTTTTCTAACTTTAATGATTCTGTGATGTGAAGAAAACCATCTCATCAGCATTTGTCCCTTCCTGGGATCTCTCTCCATCAGCACCTAGAAAAGTAGTTTATTGACAAAGAAGAAATTATGAAAATTCAAGTGAATACTAAGAAATATTCACCAACAAAAAATGCAAGAATTTTTTAGGGGTGAATGTCTTCATAGTCACACTTGCACCAGGAGGCCAGATCCGAATCTGAGAAAAGAGTTTGTCATTCAGTGCTGTCACTAAACACATCGGTCTAAACTCAGCAGTGATATTAGATTCAGGAGAACTCACATAACATACATGTTTGTAAAATTGAGGGAGACTGATATCTGAAGTCTTCAATGCTGATCATCTCCAAGAGATATGCTCTGCTTCAGTCAAGGAACAGTGCACCGTGTGACCAGTTTGTTCAACCAAAACACTTCTAATATTGAACAAATGAAACAAAGAAATGTTGGAATGGAAACAGAAGTTAAAATTAATTTTTTCACCCGTGATTCTAGATGAGATAGGAGTAGGCAAACCTCCCTGCTTAATATTATTGTGGGACTGTGCAAATATTTAATTTATTAGTACATTTCCATTTTTAAAATGTAGGGTTTGGTTAAAATTCAGATCAACTCAGAAAGAAAATACTCAAAATTTTGTTAAGTCAACAGAATTCAAAGATTAATTCATAAAATATTGATTTCATTCAAAACGAATCCATGTGTATCTTTTTTATTAATCTTTTAGAGGCTATTTTTCTAAGCTACATTGACTTCAACTGAAAATCAAAACTGCCTCTTAAAGAAAAATGTCAATAAACTTCATTTTAAAGCATGGAGTTTTACAGCTCTTTAATAATTCAAGATTTTTTACTTCTGAGAAAGTTGTGTGCTGCAACAAATACCAGCTCACAAAATATTTCTGTCTGCTTGCATTCCTTGCATTTTATAAAATTCAAGAAAAAAAGTTGCGGGAAAGAGTTTTGCTTTAAGATAGCTTTTTTATCATTACTAGTTACTAAGGCAGGAACATGATATTCTGCTTCCAGCCCTGTAATTTTCCAGGTGCCAAACCCACTTCCGCCATCCAAACAAACAGAAAATTGATGGTTCCCACCTCCTAATGGAGCAATCCATGATTTGCACACAAGTGGTGTGATTTGGAGGCGTCGTGAAATGGGCAGCTGAGGAAGACACAGGGTCCTACACCAGGGTAAAAGTCAGAGCTGTGGCCAGCACTGGGGACTGCAAAGAGCAGCCTTCATGGGGGAAAGAGGTGGGTGATGAGGTGCCTCTTCACCTACTGGATATTTCAGCTTCCAGCAGGAAAATATTTGAACTACTGCCCTCAGGAAAGAAATGAGAAAAGGAAGCAAGATGAAGAAAGAGATCACAGAATAAGAGAATCACAGAATGGACTGGGTTGGAAGGGACCTTAAAGATCATCCAGTTACAGCCCTCCTGCCATGGGCAGGGACACCTTTTACTATCCCAGGTTGCTCCAAGCCCCATTCAGCCTGGCCTTGGACACTTCCAGGGCTGGGGCAGCCACAGCTTCCCTGGACAGCCTGTGCCAGGGCCTCACCACCCTCACAGTAAAGAATTCCCTCTTGATATCTAATCTAAACCCACTCTCAATTTAAAGTCACTACCCCAATTTAAGCACAGCAGCTGAGAACTGCATTTTAAATACCTCACCACCAAGTTCCCAGGCCCACTGTACTCTCCACGTAAGCCAACCCATTTATACTATGCAGAAATGGATCATATCAGTAAGAACATATCTAGTTAATCCCTTTTCTGAAGAATCCATTGAAGAAAAAAAGCAAGCACAGAACTGCTGCCCTTCTATTATTGGCACAAGAAATCATCAGTGGGTTTGAACCATGACCTCAGACCTCAGCTCTTTCACTAGAACCCTGTGTCTGTATTTTTCCCTTCCTAACAGGTACAACTAGAAAGAAATTAAAATGTCCACACACCCTGCTGTGCCTGGACCGTGAATCCAGGTTGGCAGACAGAGTCTAGCCACGGTGCTCAGAAAAAAAGGGCTATTTCTGCTTTCTGACCTGGGCTCCCCAGGGTGCACAGAGCATTTCCAGGCACCAAGGGAGCGTCAGCTCGTTCCGCCCCAGTTGCACAGCGGTTGAATCCTTCACCTGCTCGAGAGGGTCGCAAAGGAAACAGCTAACTCATCACTTTTTATTGTCAGTTATAACTACAAAGAGACCCTAAATGTTGCAGTCGCTCTTGTCTGACTTCAGTTAGGAGCAGCAGATAGAAGCTGCCGTTCGTTTTCTCTATTTCACCACGAACATGCTATAAATAGAAGCCTGTGTGGCTTTCTGGCTCTCTGAATATATGCCTCACACCTTCTCCATTTTTTTTCTTTTTAACACCCACATAAACATTTGCCTATCACCGGACCCACAGAGACACACATTTTCCACAACATGCCTATCAAAAAGTAAGAAAAAAAAGAAAAATAAAATTAGAAAAGAAATGGGCTCTTTCTACATGTACTGTGCATGTAGGGGTATCTGCATACGTGTGTTTGCATGCAGCAAGGTTTATGCTTTTGTAAAATCAAGCTTCAGCAAGCCTTATATTGACCTTTGGGATGCTTATAAATTGACTTTGCTGTCCTGAGTTTCACATCTTGCCTGACGTGTGCTGTGATGTTTTTCTGTCTGTGGGCAGTGACTTGGCGTTTTTAATATAATATTGCTGCTGTGAGTGGCAAAAGGTTCCTGTGCTCTTTCTGCTGCACTACTTTTAAAGTTCTCAAAGTCTATAAGGAGGAAGGCTGACCTAATGCTGAGCTGCTTTGCTGGCTGAGCTGGAAGCCCATCCTGGGAGGTGGGGATGCTGAGAAGAAGCTGTGACCATCTCCCCTGGGCAGCACTGGGGAAGTTGACACAGGAAAATCTGGAGCTACAGAGGCTGCAGCAGTGTGGACCTTCTGTAAGCTGGGCAGCAGAGGAGTTGTGGGTTTCTCCTGCAAAATGCTGAGTGCTGAGAATGCTGAGAGCCTTCCAGCATTTGAGGGACAGTTCACATCAGGGCTGTTTCCCGTCAGAAGTTTCAAAGAGGTAAAGCAAAGTGCAGCTGCTCTGCTTTCCACTCACTGTACCCAGGCGTAGCTCAGATTGCACTGCCCTGCATCAGCCTGCAGAACGTGGCCTTCGGGGCATTATTTGAGACTTCAAGTAATTTTTTCCCCATTTTTTTATTTTGTTCTTACTTTTTATTCAATTACTCCATTTCATGTTTATATGAAATATAGAAATATACGTGATATAAAATATATGAGGCCAGTGCATCACGTAGTGCTGACACAGGGCAAAAATCAGCCATTGCACCACTTTTTAAGTCACCCTGGAATTCTATTTTGATGCCAAAATGTGCATTTTCCTTAAGTTGTCTGTCAGACTGGATGGTGTAAAAAAAAACCTTGTGACACTCAAGCTGCCTGAAGACCTGGAGAAAGATACAGAGAGTTGCAAAAAACAGGAGAAAAAAAAAAAAACTGTGAGGTTTTTCTCACCCCCTCCCTCCACTTCTTACTTTTATACAGGTGTTCAAACTGCAAAGAGCCAAACAAACCTTTTATTTTGGTTTGAAATGTGAGATCTTAAAAATAAGGGTGACTGATTCTATTTTTATTTTTACTGAAAATTGCAAACTGCATGATATCTGTATAGATACATGGAGGTTTAGATTGGGCAATAGGAAAAATTTCTTCACTGAAAGGGTGGTCAAGCATTGGAATAGGATGCCCAGGGATGTGGTGAAATCTCCATGTCTGGAATTGTTCACAAAATGTGTAGATGTGGTGCTTAGGGACATGATCTAGGGTTGGGTACCTGGCAGTGCTGGGTTAATGGTTGGACTCAATGATCTTGGAGGTCTTTTCCAATCTAAATGATTCTATGATTCTCTAAATTCAAGACCTGGCACAACCCATTTAGGCCTGGTTTACCACTGTCCTCCCCAATCCAATATTACAGAGCAGACCATCATTTTATAGCAGCCCATGTTTTGCAGCTCATGTTTTCAGATGACAGTAACTTGCCATGCAATTCTGCTGCCATAGTCTCTTTTTAAGAAACTGTGTAGATGCACAAAAGCTTACAAGAATTGCTTCCTTTATTGACTCATGTCCATGCACTGTGGTTTAGGCATATATCCTCTTAAAGGAAATGTGTACACTCATGAACAAGATAATCATTGAAAAATTTGCAAAGTGTTGCCCCAGGTAACCATGTTAATTTCCTTTAAAAGCAAGTTAAGTCTCTTAAAAAACAATACTTGATTCAGCTGGGTTCTCGTGAAGCCACTAAAAGCCAGTAAAAAAAATTATCACCTGCATGCCTGTCAAGTGGGCTGTCAAACTCAAGACTGGTCTGATCCTGGCATGGCAGAAATTTTTTGATGATACATGGGCAGCAAAGTGGTTCCCAGTCACACTGGGAACTGCCAGGAACAGCCACTGCCAGGGCTCTCAAAGGCTCCTGGGCAGAAGGATCTGTAGCAATGGGATGACAGCAGCAGCAGTGGCAGAAGGCTTGAGAGGAACTACATGAAAAGTTTCTGTGTTCACCATGAAAAATGGGTTTTGGAAGTGAATTTCCCATGGCACTAAATTGATTGCAAGGGAAGGATACAGAATCACACCAGCAGAGGCTCTGGTCTATCATTCAATTAAGAAACTGAGTATATGAAATGTCTTCCTTTGTTGTTTTAGCAAACTGCAAATGCATTTACAAGATAAAATAAAAGGAAACTGTTGTCTGGTTTCTTTAAAATGTCCATCTTTTTGACTTTCCCAGGTGCCACATGGACTCTCAGTTGCTATGTTGGGAAACAGCTCTTGAATATAGAAATAGAACTAAAACAAATAAATCCTTCCAGTTCCTGCAAACAGTGCTTGGGCTTTTTCAATATGACAAAATTTCTGCTGTGATAGTTGCCTCTGAATGCCTGAACTGAGATGTAGGAAAGTTGAAATCTCTAGCATCTTCACATAACTTCCATTATCTTTGGTGTATCACTCATTGCTGACAGGCACAACCACACAGCATGAAAATTTGTTTATCTGAGCCTTCACAACATTATTCTGTCGTTTTATAAATTCAGTCTCTTTGTCATTCTCTTAAGGACAGCCAGGTCATCATGGCCCAGGAAGGGGAGGAGGCTGCTGAGACTGCAATGGAGGTGTCCTCATCCTCATCCTGATCTTTTTGTGAACAGCACCAGTGGTATTTAAAGGAGGATCCCGTCCATGCAGTACAGTGCAGCACCAATCTAAAGATTCTTGAGGGAACACAAAATAAAAATGAGAAAACACATCTTAGTGGGCACTATTTGGTAGAGCCTTAGAGGTACAGATGAGCTTGAACTACCCCAGAAGGAATGAGCCAGGAAAGGGCTTGTAGTGATGAGAGGAACAAGTGAAGAAGCTCTTTTAAAAGGTGTTTTGGTGAGAACTAGAGCATCCAGAGATGCAGTGGAAACCAGGCAGAGTAACTGTCTAGAGGTCAAACTGGGGCATGATTTTCAATAAGCAGTGTTTGCAAGAGCTTAGATTTCCTTCCCCAAGCTTATAGTACTTAAATTAAGGATGAAAATAAGAGCTTGTCTTCAGCTATTTAGGTTCTAGGCATCCAATGTAAGATAATGGTCAACATTCCCTCTATTGTCATGGCAAAGAGACAAGGACATCTAGAAGGCAATGAGGGACAACTATTTTATGATAAAAAAGCATTCCTTTGAAATCACTGTGTAAGATGAAATAGGATAGAGGAAGTATTCTGAAATTATTAATGTGGGTTTGGACTATGTGACTGTAGTTTTGCAGCTTCCAGAATTTTTATTAATATTTATCAGCAAATAAGTAAAGAAATTAGTAGAAGAAGCTAATAATGCATGTTTATGAACCTGTAATAGTACAAGCTTGAAATGGTACCTTCCATTTTATAATCCCTGTATACTTTGAATTCCCAGACAACCAAGAGCAGGGTAGATAAACTTGGGATGTCATTTCTCTTGACCCATTTATTATGCATCTCACTTAGGCTGGCCATCGAACCATCTCCTAGGAGATAGGTACCTTCAGAGGAAAACAACTTTCTCAACAAGCCAGCTTTGTCAGAATTTCCCAGCCTGAGCCATGAGGTGCCTGAATTCTGCCAAAAACTTGTCAAAACCCAAAAATGGACAGAGCGAAGAGAGAATCCGCTGAGAGATCCCCTAAATGTGTGAATCACACTGCCAGCATAGAACCCCTTGTAAAATGCAGCCACATTGTTTTATTTCTCATAGTCAGACAATCCATCCCTTAAAGAGAACACTAAACTATAAATAGTGAACCAAAATCCTCTTAGGGGCTCATAAGTCTCCCTTCAGCCACCATCCCTGCTCAGCAGGTGCTTGCAATGCTCACATTATTATCCCATTCCAGGATGAGACCTCTGGGAACCTGGCTTTGGAGTTGGCCCAAGGAAGGCCAGCAGAGTACTTTTGTCATATGTTTGGTTGGGATGTGATGTGCAGTCATTACGTGCTCCTCTGGACTTGGCTGATTCCCAGGGAAAGTTGGGTACATCTCCAAACCTTTGAAATGTAGGGAACTGTGGCGTGCTGAGAGAGCTACACATGTGGGATATGTTTTTAAAGACTTTGGATGCTTTAGGCAGGTGGCTTTCCAGATTTTGAGTTGTCCAGAAAATCATATTAAGAGATCCTGGAGGATGTTTTGAAGGCAAATGGCCCTAAATTTCCCTTCATTCAAGCAAGGGCATATCCCATGGTG
This sequence comes from Dicrurus megarhynchus, assembly GCA_013399195.1. Classification (NCBI taxonomy): domain Eukaryota; kingdom Metazoa; phylum Chordata; class Aves; order Passeriformes; family Dicruridae; genus Dicrurus; species Dicrurus megarhynchus. The sequence continues at coordinate 27,911 of VXAD01004229.1, forward strand.
TCTTCAGAGCATCCCAAGGCCACACCAGTCAGAATATTTGGCATTGTGGGACCTATGGGAGCACCATAACAGCACAATGTGGATAAATCTTTTAAGCACACAAGTCTCATTAAGAAAGACCTTTAATATCAATAGTCCCCAAAAGCTACTGGCCAAATTCCACCACACTCAACAAGAATGTGAGAAAACATTAAACCCTGTTCTTGCCTTCCGCCTCAGATGGAGCAGCAATGGTTTTCTGAGGCACATACTGCTGGTCACAGCAAGCCGTGAGGAACGGGCTGGGCCTGCTGTTTGCCAGAGTTTTCCAAGTTGGTATTTGAAATATGGACAGATCAGATTCTCTCCTAATTTAAAGTAAACCCACCTGCTGTGGTTGCATTTTTCATGGCATAATGTTCAGAGAACTCATACTTCACCACTCTTCTGTTATACTCAGTGGAAAAGGAGGAAAGAGGGGGAAGACACACGTAAGTCTGCATAACTTCAGAGTGGAGTTTAATGAGGGAGAGCATAACACTTAATTCAAACCTAAAGCATTCATTACTACACTACCTTTCCCTATCAGTGCAGTGCATTTCATTCCCTTTTCAAAATACCATTTAACATAAACCATTTATTTTTTCAACTTTTCCCACAAGTGTTTTAATGCAGAGTTTGGAGACCTTTCAGGAGAGTCGTGTGATGTAATGCATTTGAGAGACATAACAATGCATGTGGAGCTTGGAAAACCTTTTGCAACAGGAATAAAAATAGCTGTTCCTTTCAAAAGGCAGAATCTGACTTGCTGTCAAGGGTTTTGAGGAAGAGGAGGAATGCAGTAGTATCAGAAGATTTCTGGTGGATTTTCAGTGCATGTGAGTTTGTGGGAATTTACATAAACAGTTATAAGGAAATACAATAAACTTTGGGGACTCAGCAAGAGTTTTGACACATTGGCAGCTCTCTGAAAATTTGTTGTCTATAAGAATGAGATAAGTCTACTGTGTTTACACATGTTAGTAATATTTAAATCCACAGGGACACCCCACTGAAGACACCAATATTTAGCTGGAGTCAAAGAACTGAGATGCAACTCAGTGTGATATTGTTAATAACAAAGGAGGAAGGCTATCACAATTGTTCATTATATTTTTTGCAGCCTATTTAGTTCTATGTACTCACTTTTAAGAGTCCAAAATCACAAGGATTTTACCTGAAGTATATTAATTTGTCATAAACTTTCAAGTTAAATAAGATCTTAAATACATTCAAATTCTTAATAAATAATTTAAATGGCTTTCTGAGAAAAAAAAATTGAAACTATATGAAAGGAAAAAAGAGAGAGAGAAATAAGACTTCATCTGACTAAAAGAAGACAAAGGCCAGAGAAGGATGCACTTTAAAAAATATTTTTTGCCTTCTATCTGGGTTCATCTTTGTTATAAAATTTGTTATAAAAATTGTAACAATGGGGGTGTGCCTGTGAGACAGTTAACCCTCTGCAAAACCCTGAAATAATGCTCAGTATGCTGCCAAAGACCTTGAGATTAATTTTTAACAGGATGCCTGATATTCTTCTCATCCTTAAAATCAATTCAAACACCATCAACAATCTTGCTTGCCCTTTCTTAGCCCATGCTAAGCTGGTGAGAATGTTTCAGGACACTGTCATTAACCAAGCAGAAAAACTGGTCTCAATATTCCAGACAAAAACACCTTTCCCAGAGCAGAGTAATGGCAGATCAGTGTAACAAAGGCAGCAGATCTTTCAGGCCACCCTTTAGACTATCCCTGCTGGCTTCCTTCTGCCACTGCTGCCTGGGGTGGTGCTGAGTGATAGCATCTCACACCAGCCTTTGCTGGGGAACTGCAGCCTTCTCCAGACAGTATTTCTCTGTGGATGGAAAATCCCTGTGGATGGTTACCAAATGCACTCCCCTTTGTTTAGCACGGGGATAGATAGGGAGCAATGATACTGTGGTGAGATGAGGAAGTTTCTGTTTTCCCCACGAGCACATAGATCCTGTGCTCAGCACAAAAGTTGTCCAAGAAGAGCAGCTGGGTCCTTGCCCAGATGAATTCATGAAGGTGAGATGGTGCCAGTTACCAACATGCCTGAGAATAAAAGACATGTGGCCTCTCTCTGATCCCTGTCTTGATGTTAGAGTAACATGATAGGAAGAGCAGTACATTGCCACAAAAAATAACCACAAAAGCTTACTTGGGAGTGTCCTTTTCATGCAACCTGCTCAAGAAAATACCATATTATTACTGTATTGTCCTTTGTTATCAAAGGTGATGCCACTGACAACATAATTCCTTTTGTATATATGTGTGTGACTTGAAAAGTCCCTCTTATGAGTGGTGGTTTTGTTACATGAGTAGAGAAAAAATTCAAGCCCCTGCTTACTACTTCCTGATTATCCTATACAATTGTGGCAGTGAATTCCAGGGGAAATGGATCTCTCCTTTGGAAATTGAGAAAGCAGCATCATCTGAAGGAAATCTTGGTCTCACAAAATTCTGTAGGCCTAGTGGTATGATGTCTCTGGCCCGTTTTTCCCCAGCATGTCTCTGATGGAGGAGAGGGGTTTTATGCTGGAGAGACATTTGTACCCACTGACACACAAGGTCAGCATTGTTCTGGTCCCTGTTGTCCATGCAGAAGGAGTTGTCCATGCTGCATATTTTCCACCATCACCTGGGAGAGAATTTTTCTGTTAACTTAGAAGTTAAGATTTTTTCCACGTCCCAGAGCTGGCATTAGGTGCAACAGGTACAAAGGCACCTTCACCTTGTGTGGTTTGTCTAACTCCCCAAATTAACCTATGGCCCTTCCCTGAACTGACCATCAGGTGGTCAGCTGAGGTCCACAATGTAGATATCACATGTGGGAGTAAAGGTAAAAAACACCTGCCATGTGTGGGGTTTTCACAGAAATGCCCATGATCAGCAAACTCCACATCCCTAGAGCTCCAAAGCAGCCTCCCTGCACCGACAAAACACCATGCCAAAGAGAAAGGGGAAGATGCCCATATGGTTGACTGGTTTCCTCTATTACAAACACAAAAATACTTTGCAGGGATGTTCTTCAGAGCAAGGACATCTCTTGTCTAGAGCACCTTCTCCACATGAAATGAAGAACCTCGAGGCTGAGTCCCTGCAGGGCACATCTCATGTTAAAGAAACCTTTTCATTTCTCCCAGACAAGGGAGGAAGGAAGAGCTTGTGGTTCATGCAGCAAATGGAGGCTCAGGAAATCTATGTTCATATCCTGGTTCTACCACAAGTTTCCTGTGTGACCTTGGGCAAGTCCCCTAATCTTTTTCTCTGCCTCCTTTTCCCCCCTGTGTAAAATGGGGATAAAATAGTTCCCACTCCTAATGGAACTCAAATATTAAATTGGTTTATGAATGGTACCGTATAGCAAGGGGACAGCTGCATGTGTGGACCAGTCCTTTCTCACCTGTGTGAGATCACCTACAGGACTCCAGCTTTAGGGTCCTTAAATTTTCCATTATCTAGGTTAAAATACATCTCACTCCACCAACCATGTATTAATCAGAATGAACAGGTAAATTTGAAGCTTTAAATGACAAAAAAAACATTGACTGAAGTAAGCGTGATATTTGATCTGTGGACATCATTGATTTACTTAGGTGGAGGCTGAGAGACTTTTTGAATTGTGGTTTATTCATTGTATAATTCTCTGCAACAAGAAACAAAACTGAGATAAAACTAAACACTAATTGATGTTGGCTACAGTCTCTTATTGTTTATAAAGAAACATCCTGGTTAGTCTGTTAACAACCCAGTGAGTTCCCTGTACTCCTCTCCTGTAGCTGACCAAAACCATGGTGTCCCATGGTCTTCATAGAATCGTGGAATATCCTGAGTTGAAAGGGATCCACAAGAATCATCGAGTCCAACTCCTAATCCAGTCCCTCACACGACAACCCCAGAAATCCCACCATGGGCCTGAGAGCACTGTCTAAATTCTTCTTGAGCTCTGTCATGCTTGGGGCCATGACCACTTCCCTGGGGATCCTGTCCCAGTGACCAGCCATCCACTGGGTGAAGAAACTTTTCCTAATATCCAATCTAAACCACCATGGGCATTCACACTTCCCACTCCAGCCAGTCCCATTCCTACCCACACGTTAGTCTTCAGTTTGGCAGATGTCTGGACATTCAATAATAGAGGCTGTTTGGGTCAAGTTGGCCTTACACTGTCTGCCAGTGTTTACAGAGACTCAGGAGAAGCCAAAAAACAAAAGTGGGTTTTCATCCAAAGCCTTTCCATTTAGAGGTGAGAATGTGACAAACCTGGGCTGTAAAGACATAGACAACAAGTTGTCAAGTCCATCAAAACCAGATGTGCTCTCTCGTAAGCCAAAAAAAAAAGGGCAGTGAGATTTTATTTAAAACATACATTCTGTTCTCACATCCCTTTGAAGAGATGATGTGGGATAATTTGAAGTCTCCTTCTTATACAAACATTGCAAGCACTTCCTGTTGGTGACTATAAAAGGACAGTCTGGCTAAGTAAACAGTCCTCTTCATAGTTGTGTCTAAGCAGGAAAGCCCTGTGTTCTTCACCAATAGCTCCATTGATGACTACAATTGTTCTGGTTATTGTTTGCATTTGTAATAACACTGATTATAACAAAAGATCAAAACAGGAACTTCCTTAAACTTATAAAATGCTTGTAGTCAGGGCCTGGACGCTGCTGGCATAAAGATGGATGTGCGTTGACATGCTAGAAAAGGGGGAGCCAGATCCTCGGCTTGTGTAAATCGTGGTTGTCACCACCAGCTGAGGACCTAACTTTGTCATGGTATCTCGTGCTACCCAGGAGCTCTTAATGCCCTGCTGTTACCCACTAAATATCCCCAAGCACCATTTTCTTGTACCATGAGTTAAAGGAAAACTGAAATTTGAGAAAATGAAATAATAGGACCAAAAACATAGAAGGAATTCATGGCAGAGTTTAGGATAGGACCCAGACCTCCACCTCTCACCGTGACTGTGCCATGGAAGTGTCCCAGAGGTGTTCCAGGATCCTGGGACAGCCCAAACACTGTCTCCTTTTCTGTGTTCTTGTCTTTCATGTAACTATAATTATTTTCCATCGTTATTATCTATTATTTTACTTATTTAGGAGTCTACAGGTTTCTTTCAGATTTACCACAGAGGAAACACCTAATCATCCTCTGATGTATAACAAACCATCTACCACTACTAAACACACCATTCACAGCATTTTCAGCTTCTGCTGCACCACCAATGGCCAATCTCCTCAATACCATATGAAGAAACATCCCCATGTTGGATTAGATACTGGAGCTGCAGCTTTGAAGTGGAGGATTTTTGCCAACACCTTCCTCTCCCCACCAGAGCCCTGGTGTTTGTTTTGGCTTCTCAGTCCTGTGTCCCAAGTGTGTGAGTCCTCAGCACTTTGGTAGAGAAGCAGTAGACTGTTATCACTGATAATATCATACCATCCCAAATTCTGGTTGGCTTGCTCTTTGTTCTCTCCCTGTAAGACCAAGATTAAAGCACAGGTCTGACTTAGAATGGAGAATTTCCTCTGGTCCAACCCACAAACTTCCCTAATTAATCAGACTGGGTCTTCCACAGCTTAACAGTTTGGATACAGTGCCCAGGAGAACACAGTTCCTACTAAGACAATATGCGGTGTTTAAAAACACTGCTAAGGTCCAAAACCGTGGTTTGGATTAAGATATTCTGCCATTCAATAAATAATTCTGGCTAATTTTTTGTCTGACACTGAAGTAATGGCATAGGGAGGGACTTCTTGTAGAGAGAAGGACCATGCAAAAAAATAAGGAGAACAAAAATATAAGTTGATGCCGTAAACAACAAATTCTACTTAAAATTGCAAACCTGAATTATTTTGGAAAGGAGATGTGCCATTAGGGAGCCAGGGAAACCACGTTCATATTTGCAGTTTACTGATCTAGGAAATAATCTGTTTTGCATGAGCTTGAGAAGGAAACCTCAGTTTGCTGGGGTCATGCTGATACCTGTGGATACAACAGCTCACTGCTGGCTTGCCAAGAGATCTCCATATAAAGTATCCAAATGAGCTGGTCAGACTTTTTAAATCTCCTTCCTAAGGCTTCTTTCTACATCTCAGTAGGCAGAGAGTCAGGATTCACTTTGCAAGAAAGATTCCTAAGAAAACATTGCGAAGGCCAGGGAGGCAAGGTTCCTGCAAATTCCTTGCAGTGATTGGATGGGGACAGTCTTTATGTTTTTCTTGCCTGTGTCCTTAGAGAGTATCACCATGTTTTGTGAAAACGTTGACACACACAGCCCCACCATTGCCTCTGACTGAAGAGAGGACGGAAACTTATTTGTTCAACTTTTGTTCAGCTTGCAAAATGGTTTGTGCTGCCTGTGTGCAAAAGAGGTTTCTTGTGATACCAGGCGGACCATCTCCCAGTTAACACAGGGGACTTGCTATGGAAAGTTGTGTTCATCTCCCAGCTGAGGCACATGGGGTTTGTTTTCCTGTGTGAACCCAAGGAAGTTCCTTGTCATTTCCCTTGGTCCATCTGTAAAAAGGCCATCACAACTTACCCCTCTCCCACATGAGTGGCAAATGCCCGGGATCAGGAGCAAACCCTTACACACATTTTCAGAGCACCTGGCACCACAGCAGCCCAAGGCATAACCGACATATTGACAGGAAAAGAAAACCAGATCACCATATCCTTATGGAAAGGGAACTTCATGTAACACACTGAAATTGGGGATTTAAAGCCCAGAACATGAACTATGAACTTCTCATCCCCCAGCCTCACGGCAGATCTGCAGGACTCAGCTGCCCAGATCGAGCTCTGTTCTCCTCCACAAACAACGTGTAGTAAAATCAGGGCACTCGATAGCACAGCCAAGAAACCCTAATGCTTCTCCATCCTTTAACTGGGATTTGGTCCCACTACAAGCCATCTCAGCCAGTTAAGTGGCTTGCCTTTACTGTATTGCCCCAAATGACATCACCATTTGGCTTTCTGAGAGTACCTCCTTGGCTCTAACCATCCCCCTTGGCTCTATTCCCCGTAAACAGGGCCTGATTAATGTTGCAGAAGAAGGGCCGTGAATCACGTATTCCATTCTCTTATGGGAAGTCAGAATGTCAACTTTTCCTAGTTTTAAGTGCAGAGAATTTGGATATTTAATGCAGAATCCCTAGCAACGACACAGAAACTGCAGCCTGAGCCCACAGCTGCTAGCTTCCCAACATACTTTCTGTAACAGCAGCTGATGAATCACCCACTAGAAGACATGCACTTTAAAAAAAGTAAAATTGAAACAGCATTCACCGATGCTGCCTATTACTACCCAGCCCCAAACAGGTTACAAGGATATTCTCTGATAAGGAAAGGGCCCTCACACATGCATCCACAAATCTCTACTGAGGCTGAATGGAAACAGTCCTGACAGCCACAGATGGTCTGTCTTCAGTCCTGGGTAGCAGCATTTTACTGCCCACAGTAGTCATCACTAGTAATGCTTCCAGCTGGTGGCCAAAAGCTGAAACTCACTCTAAGCTTTTGCTTTGCAAATGCAAGGAAATCGAAAACAAGAGCTTGCAGACCAGCTCAGGGACCCTGCTACAGTCTCTTTCCATTCCCTTTTTCGTGGCTGTCTTTCTCAGCTTTTCAAAATAAATTGAAAAATGAAAAATAAAGCATGGTTTGGACTAACCTTTTAAAGGGTTGTGTACATGGTAAGCTAGAACAGCACAGTAAAGCTCCAGAAGAAGGATGCTTACAGGAAAGGCTCAGGGAAATTACTGGAGGGAGACACTGTTCTTAAAAAGCACTTACTTGACAAGTGGTACAGCAACTTCTCTGGCAGCTTTTGTTGATTTTATGATTTCCTAAAAGTATTATGACTAACAATTACAATAAATGAACCAGGCAAAAAAAGAAGTCAATTGTTCAATAAAATGGAGGGGCACTTCTTTGCAGGAAGATCATTTCAATCATATACAAAATTTCGATCATATGCAGAATTTACCTGGAGTGGATGATCCACCCTGGAGATTGACAAGAGCATTCAGAATGATGGTGTAGTGGAAGGTGCCCCTGTCCACAGCAGGAGGGTTGTAACTAGATGGTCATCAAGATCCCTTCCAACCCAAACCATCCTAGGAGTCTGTGATTTAGAAGCTCTCAGAACCCACTGAGCTGCACTGAGAAACAAGATCCGAAAAACCTTAAACCCAAAGGGAATTCTACCTAAGCATGAACTTCCCCCTGACAGAAATTAACTGAAGCCAAATATTAGATAAATACATGTGATGAGACATTCACAGATAACAGGGTCAAGAGATGAAAAATAATCCATGTTAATCTTGATACCATCACTGAGGAATGCTTACAGTGTATTATCAGTGTTTATTCAGGATATAAGCCCCATTGTGCTGGGTGCTGAAAAGATACACCATGTATATCTGACCCAAAGGTACATCATACATCAATATAAAGATATTCAGGTGCTTATTTCCTAGTGGTGGCATGAAGATTTACGCAGGAATTTAACTTTACAAAGGTCCCTTTGCTTCTCTAGACTCCATTTCTCATAATGAAAAAAAAAGAGAAGAAAAAACTCTTCCCTTCCCTGCTCAGCCTGAAAACACCTGGAACCTGGGGCGACATCTGATGGTTTTATTAAGCTCTTGTGCAAACCAAATCAAGAGCAAGACAGTGTTTGAGCCCATAACCCACAGCCATGCCCTCCTTCATCACATCAACTCCTGTTCATGACCACGTGACCCAAGCAGACTTATCCATCAGGGAAAGGCTGGTAAATTATCTAAACCTGGGAGGTTCAGCACCTTTGAATTGGCCAGCAGGATGTCCACAGTGGCTGTGGGACCAATCTCAGAGGTCCACACTGCTGCGCTAACTTGCCCACTGTTCTTCTCAGGATGGCTGGATCATGCTAATGCAGCACTTGCTGTGGCCTTATTGCCAGCCCAGTGCAGAACTGGAAACTAGTTTTTCCTTTAACCTTGCCTACCAGGAAACACTACTTTGCTTCCTCTGTTCCTACCAGGAAACCTTCCTTTGCTTTCTCTTCTAACCAGTGAGCAGTCCAGACTGGGTATTCAAGAGCAACATAAAACTGTCCTGTAAAAGAGCAAATAACTCATGGTTTTAAGAACAAATAGAGCCACCCAGATGTGAAGGGCAGCGGTGCTGCTGCGTGCTCAGGATGTAACTCCTCCTCCCCATTTGCATGACACCCAGAGTAACAGGAGATATGAAATACAGCCACTCTCGAGTAGGCGGAGGCGAGTATCCAGTTGACTCAGAGCATCATTCTACACCAGGGTGAAAATTTAAGGGCAGCTGGAGGGGCAAGAGGGGAACTTGCCTGACTAAAGGGTTTGTTATGTTGATCCTGTCGTGCGAGGGAAAAAAATAGCTGTAGGGTTTTCTTTAGAAGCTCTGTGTTCATAAAGGGCTATGGAGGTGGAAAGAGGGGGAAATAATTACTAAATCACGATTGCTATCTGCAGTATTTACTCAAGATAGGCCACACAAATGTCTTAATAGTGGGGGCACCTCAGTATTTATTTACTGCTGTTGATTTGTATGAAGTGATTTAGGAGCCCTACAATCTGGAACATGCTGTAGAACAGAAAGATAAAACCTTTTTCTTCAACTAAAGGAAAAGAGCTGAGAGAAACAGAAAGGGATCAGTCTCAACTCACCTGTTCTCCAGCTTCTTCAAGTCTAGGACACAGACATCCCTCTGTCCTAGCTCTGCCTCTGGTGAGCATCCAGAAGGAGGGTGGGAAGTGTGCTGGGCCCATCGAGGCAGTTTTTCTGCTGATCTGCTGTGGGGTGGCTGTGTCCTGCCATGCCTCTTTCCAGCTCTAAAATCCTGAGGGCAGGCAATGCCTTGTGCATCCACCACCTGGAGCAGCGGGGCCTCAGTTTGCAGGGCAGTATCCAAGCACCAATCTTAATGACAGTAATTTTAATAACCAAAATATCTCTGAAAGGAGCTGGAACAAGGGGCTGTTTTGCATCCCTCTAGATTGTTTTTGACTATTGGCCACTAGTAATAAACTATTAGGTAACAAAAACCAAATGGAAAACAATAGATGTAATTATGTAGCTGGATGAATGTTTCATTTCAAATAATATTGTGTCTGTGAAGATATATGGCATGGATTTGTTATTGCAAAAAGAAATATGTATTGATCTCTTTAGCAGGAAACAGGTATGACTGTATTATGTAAATATTACTTCATTTACTGTCAACAACTGTAAGCTTATTTTCACTTTGCAAACAGATGACAAACGTGTTTGCAGTCATACAGCATCAATCTTACAGCTGACAAGGATCCTTCATTTTGCAGCCAATTTTTGAAAGTCAAAAGGCCAGATTCAGACTTGGGCTGATGCCATCCACTCCAGCAGGAGTGATGTGCCAGATCTTCCACGTTAGTGCAGATCAAATGTGCTCTGTGAGCTTCCACAGCCAAAGAAGTGGTTCTAAAGCTGGTGACTTCAGAGCTTTGACCCACAAAGCTGAAGCACTGGAAGAGCAAGAGGTCTGGATTTCCCCAGTACCACCACCCTAATGGGAACAAACACGGTCCAGCAGATTTCTGTAGAAGTTAAAGATCAGTCATCATAATCCTTGATACGTCAACTTAAAACCCATCTAGCTCTGGTGTGGTTGCTAACACCAACAAAAAACAGAGCTACAAAGAGAGGATATAACAATCTGTATCCTTCCAGACCTGCAGCCTGGGGACCACCATGGAAATGGCTGCAGCTCCCTCCTCCAGTGCACTGCCACCCACCAGCTTGGGTTAAACTTCCTGAAAGAGGATGACTCTGGCTTGGCTTTGAGCTCACTCATCCCCATAGGATTATTTTGGCAGTCATGTAACTACAGAGGGATTCATCCTTTAGATTCTCTTCCTGCTCTCTTCCCTGTGTCTTTTGCCAGGAAAATTTACCCTTCAGGGTCTCGTCTGTGAGAAGGGGGTGCCCAGACAGAAGCATGCATCCAATTCCAGACCTAGACCCAGAGGAATTTGGGAAGCTGAGACTTTCGTCTGGTGACTAATCACGCTGTGATATCACAGGCTAACTGAGACCTTCCTTCTCTCTTTTACAAGGACTACTCTTGCAAAACAGAGCAGTCCCTGGACTCAGGCAGCCTTAAGCTGTTCCATGAGAGTTGACTGGTCAAAGAGTAACCCTGCTCAGATCTAGATCTGCCTTTTGTAGGTCAGACTGTAAAAAAAATAATTCTCACCTGATTTTCATACTTTCATGCTCTTGCAGGATGCTAAGACAACGCATGGCATAATCTAGCTTTCAAAATATCCAATTCCCAAAATGTACCATTTGAAGGAAAGTGAGATCAGTCTTAGAATCATAGAATGGTTTGTGTTAGAAGTGACCTTAACAACCAGGTCTGATATATCCATGAGGAACCTGAGCTAAAGGGTGGCATCCATTCCCATGGCAGAGGTGTTGGAACCGGATGATCTTTAAGGACCCTTCCAATCCAATCCATTTTACTCAGAATGCAGTTTGCAGGGTCCACCACTGTCAGTATCTGACATTGCAATTTAGTGGAGGAAAGGATGCAGGTTCCCAATGTCCAAGCAGCGTGACCCCAAAAAATATTCTTATCAATGAGGTTGATTCCTGTAACTGCCCTTCCTTATTTTCCTCTGTTCTGTTTTTTCCTCTTTCCTTACATCTTCTTGGCTTCTCACTTTCTTCCCTAGCATCACCAGGCTAGGAAAAAGAACTTAATACTAATTTCCTGAAATACAGTGGGTGCAACCACACTGTACAGTGGTGGTTCAGAATAGCTTTGAGAAAATAAAATGCCTCCATCTCTTAGGGAATTGTTGGGAAGGATTTAGCAAGGGATCACTTAGTATTTGAAGAAAAGCCAGCTCACTGGTAACAAAAATTAAAAACAAAACAAAACAAAGCAAACAAACTAAAAAAGCCAACACCAAACCTCTCCTTAACATGAGCCCAATCACACTAGTGCATAAAACAACAAGATTTGCACTGGCAGATGTCGTGTACATCTGAGTACAGAGTCCAAGTTTGAAAATAAGCTGGGTAGGAAAGCAGAAGCCTCTCCCAATAAAACCAGTGAGGATTTCTGCAGGAAGCTTCTTTTTCACAATAGCATCAGCAATGAAATAAATTGTGCTAATGTAGGAAATTTTGAACTGCTATTCTTATTTTGTCGCAGCAGGAAAACCAGAGTGTGGGTACACCTATTCTAGAGCAGAACTTCAGGATTTCAGCTTCTTTCAGTCTGGCAAAGAGGCTGGCAGAAAGCAGAGTTATCTGTAGAGCATCTGCACAGAAAGTGAAGGCCACAGCTATTTAGTTTAATCCCCCTTCAGAGAGATAGTGTCTAACAGGAGAAAAAGTCACTGAGAGAGTCAGCAACCAGCCCCTTCTCTTGAAACACACCGGCTCTGCTTCCTCCGTGTCCTCCCACCCAGATAACACCCAGCCTTGCTCCTCTCTGCTTTAGGCTGTGGAGAAAATTGGACCTTGAGACAGCAGAGCTACAGGATGCCAAGCCACCAGCTCAGCTGGCATCACTTTCCGGGGCACAGGAAAACCACCATATCCCAGATGCTTCAAGTAGTTGTCCCTGCCTGGTTTATGTGGGACATCCTTTATGTGCCAAGCTAAACTGTGATGATTTGATGAGGAAAACTGAGAGGCTCTAAATAACCTGTGACCTTTTCCTTGTGCTCTGAACATTTAACACCTCACCAACACTTAACCTAAGTGTGATTCAACACTGTGCTTAGGCAGAGCTGACCCCAAGGTGGGAGCTGGTGCACAGACTGAGCTGTGTCACCACTAGTTTTGTGCTTGGGCTTTTCCTCACCACCATCACCTCACCCTGCCCTTCTGTTGGCACCTCTGGACTTCGAGATGGATGTGTTTGCTGAGAGAGCACAGATGAGCCAGGCTTCAGCAGTGGGCACAAAGTGATGCCTACCTTAGTGCATAGAACAGCATTGCAACCACCAAGGTGGATTTGATGAATCCATTCATCAAATTTAACAATTTTCCCTGGCCCACCTCTGCCATGAGCAGTGACTTCTTTTTCCTGCCTCAGCCACCAGTCCCAGTGCCTTTCTCTCCCTTCCCAAAACACCCCCCAGCCTCCCTGCTCACTGAGGTTCAATCTGAGCTGTGATGCCCCCCTGGTAAAACCCACCAGTGATAACCACTGCTCTCCAGCGGCTAGGGTGGGATTAAACACTTCTGAAAGCCTGCCTCCACACATCCCTTTCCCTCAGCTGGGTAGCCATAATCCCTCCCCAGCTTCCAGATCCCACTATGCAGTTGAGGGCTGGAAACTTGCTACCAGCACAGTAATCTTTTTCCAACCATGACTGCTGAAGGGAATTATAATTCCCATGGTACAGCAAGGTCTCAGTATTATCATCTTCTCTTTGTCCTAAACCAAAGACATGCTAGTATGGCTGAACTATTCTGTTTGTGTGTGTGTGCATATAGTGTTGAATAGTATAATAGCAAAAATTTTAGTTTTAAGTACACAGATATGTGTGTTGAGGTTTTCTGAGTGTGTGTGCTTGCCTGTGTACCTACACACAGCCATGTCCACACAGTCCCACGGTTATTATATATCTCTATGTTATTTTTTAGCCATACTAATAAGAAAAAAATCTTCTGGATCGTTTCAAGACCTGGACAAGTCCCTGCTGTTACTGCTTCCCTGAACTCCTTGCATCCAGTGATTGCCAACAGCCTTATTGGATGTAGCAGTGTTCCCCCATCCCCAGGGCATCTCTGGCAATAGCACACACAAATTTTCAAGGAAAGATTTATGCTGACACAGATCCATAAGGACCAGACAGTCATTGTGTCCAGAGAAATATACCCATGTTGACTCCAAGGCATCAGACTAGAGACACTTAATTTTAGCCACATGAAGGTGAAAGTCTAAACTTCAGCAGTTTCTGAGATTTTCTCTGAGATTACTGGGAAGGAACAAACACACAGAGGGCAACCCATCATCTGCCAGTGCTGAACCACTCTCTGGAGGCATGTGTCTCTCTGCAGGTGTGATGAGCAGCTGAGGTGCCACACCAGTATTCCAGGTAGCTGTGACTTAAGATCAATCCTACCTTGGCTGGCAAAGCATGGGAACCACTCAGCAGAGCTTAGGTACCCTGAAAATCATTTTATTATTTCATCTTCTAGATCATAGTCTTCTGCCACTGCATAACACTTAGGATGAAGGACAAAGACAGACTGAGCATCCTCATTTAGCATTTGCAAGGCATCTTCAGCACCTTCCAGGAATGGAACCTAAGGTCAAAACATTATAGAATCATAGAACATTCTGAGTTGGACCCATCTCATTCCTCATGCTGAGCAAAATCTGGGTCACCAGCCACTGCAACATACCTTGCAGTAGCATTATTTTCCATAAAATTTCAGCTTTTTTTCCCCATAGACATAGTTAGTGTCTCACACTAACTGAAAAATGATACCTTTTGACCTTCTTTTGCTGCAGAAAAATCCTGAGACAAGCAGGACACAAACATAAGTCTCCGAAGACAGAAGGAAAAGAGAAAGATCCCTGAAATGTAATTTTTACAGCAGCTTCATGGCTTTTAACCCAATCTTGTAATTTTGAAGAGCTTGGCTTGTGATTTCTGAACTCGTGGGGTGAGAAGTGCTGAAAGTAAGGGGTGCATTCAAGCTCCTCTGGATGTCACAGCCCTAAACATGCCCTGAGGAAAGAGGGGAGGGCACTGCTAAGGTACAAACCAAATGAGTGAGAAATGTGTCTTCCTTGCCCCTCTCTCCCCCCACCCAGCCCTGCTCCTGGCAAAGTTTAGCCTCTCTTTTGATAGGCAAGACTTTTGTTCGAGCTGACCTTCAAGCAGATGTCCCCGCAAGAAAGGTAACTCTGGGAAGAAATGTCACAAAACAGAGCCCCACTATTGAAATCAGGTCTCTGAAAAGCTGAACAGATGGCCCTGGAGTCTCCCAACTCCATGGTGAGGACGCTTGGCAGCAGAACGAACACAGAAAAAAAGGAGCTGATTTCATCGGCTGCTCTATCTGGTACAACTTTGCCTTGGGTTTCTGCTCTTACCACCTCCTTTCCTGGAAAGTGTGATAACTCTTAAAACAAACTCCCAACAACAACAAAACCCTTTTATAGGCTTCTTGTCATTAATCAGGTAGCTTATTTGATACTTGATTCTGGTAGGTGATCTTTAGGATCCCTTCCAAGTCAAGCCTTTCTATGATTCTACAGTTCTTTCCTATATTCCTTTTTTTCTGCCCCTAGTCTTATTTTTACCTTGCTAGTGTGATCAGCTGTGAGACACTATCTGGAATCACTGCACGTGTTATCACCTACAAATCCTCCTGCACAGGCTATGCAGGCTTTTCTGGGAGGTTGAGAGTGAAAATGTGCATGTGTCGGTGCACATGGAAACTGACAAAATCCCCCCTCCCTTTTTCGAACAAAAAAAAATACCCTTTCCTTTTACAAACACTTAAATATTTTTAGGAGGCTGAGTGTGATTTTCACCCTCTACTCAAGATTTGGGGGTTTTTCCTGAGCCACGTGAAAAGGCTGCAAAGAAGTCTTAGGCAGGTGTATCCCAAATATACAGGGCGGGTTTGTAGGATACATGTAGCTGTGGTTTGCAGACATCATCCTCAATGGTCGCCTCTCTGTAGCTGGCTTGCTCTGACACTGATTTTCTTCATGTCCTTGGGAAGGTCTCTTAACATTTGCACTCTATAAAATGATACCTAATTTTTTTTTTTTTTTTTGCTCTGCTCTCTCTCTCTCCATTGCAAGCAGGGTTTAGAAAATCCCCCTGCTTTTCTGGTGTCATGAGAGGGTAATCGTACTTCTAAAAGAGTGGAATGCACCCCTCAGGGAGTGGGCAGAGATAACCTCGTTCCTCACCCCATCCCTGCTAGCAGAGGTAAGTGCTGTGTGACATCTGTAGAGCCTGGTGGAATAACCTGGAGCCTGGGACTCAGCAGTTTTGGGGTTGCCCCTTGCTTTGGTGGTGCCCTGTAGAGCACCTCATCCCTTTCTTGTCTCCTCTGTGTGATGCATCTTCCCAGCCTCCAGCCACAGCCTTCACTGCTGCATCCAGGGCGTGAGGCTCCCTCCCTGTGAGCTGCTGCAGCCACAACCACCCCAAGGAGAGGTTTAATCCCTGTCACCAAAACAAAACTCTCTGTGTTTGTTTTTTCACCCTGTGTAACTGTCAGGATTAATGCTGTTTAAATGATGTCAGACAGCCACTGGTTTGTAGCAATGTACTTACTCCACATGACTTTTCAATAGGGCCTTAATATTTTACCACATGAATCAGAAAAAGGAAAAAAAAAGGCCTCAAGTAGGAAGACAAGAGTAATAAATCCCAGAGTTACTATCCCTAAACTCTCTCTTTTAATCAC
The DNA here is from genome assembly GCA_013399195.1 of Dicrurus megarhynchus. Lineage (NCBI taxonomy): Eukaryota > Metazoa > Chordata > Aves > Passeriformes > Dicruridae > Dicrurus > Dicrurus megarhynchus. The sequence goes on from VXAD01004229.1 coordinate 44,420, forward strand.
AAAACCACAAAGAGCTCAGAGATTGTGATAATGAACATAAAATAGAGTTGCCATTAAAAAAAATTTCTCTGTCCCATCCATTTCAATTTATTCCACTATAAATCAATGAGCTACTTAATCAAATATTCTCACACTTTAATTGTTTTATCTTGCTTTTATGTTAAATTCAGTGGGTTACTGTGGGCACTAGTCTTCACATTATAGAAAAATATGACAGTGGATTGGCCTTAATTAGTATAAAATTCAAACATTGGTTTAGAACATTAGCTATATTGAAGTAAGCTCCTGCAATTTAACTGGTTCAGTGAAATCATTCCAAGTAAAAGAAGGAAGTAGAGGAAAAAGAAGCCCTAAGTTGGATTAGTAAAGTTTGCTGCTCATCTGTTGTCAAATTCTGTAGCCAGTTCCCTCTGTCTTCAAAACAAGAATAATTTCAAATAAGTCTTTTGAAAACTGTCACTTGGTGTTATCCCCTGAAACATTAAAACTTATTTGGGGTGTCCTTTCAAAATTCCTCAGCCTTGCCTCAGTCCCTTTAGAAAGAATAGATGCTTTTCTGGACAAGTCCACCATTTCCCATGAGAAAATACATCTCACACAATGCCTATAAAATCTGGGCTCCAACTCTGGTGTTTGCCATGAAGGGCATTACCCTTGTATTGTGAAAAGATAAGAAACTGTCCCTTGTGAGTCATTTTCTTCTGTAAATAGGAGGGGAACCATTCTTCTGTGTTTTGTTTTGTTTCATTCTCTGTTATCGACCGATACCTTCTTCAAAAGGCCACAAGGGATACTTTATTAGTTAGAGTAATTGTGATTTAAGGATGATCTTGTGTGATATAGATGTACTCAACATGGAAAAATACAGATTGAGGCATGAAAAGGCCTCTGCATTGGAGGGTGAGCTGGATTTGTGCTGTTTCGACATCTAATAGAGGGTAAATTGCTTTTCATAGAATTGTAGAATGTTAAGGAGTTAGAATGGACCTTAAAGACTATTCAGTCCCAACCCCTCCTGCCATGAACAGGGATACCTCCCACTAGACCGCATTGCTCAAGGCCTTATCCAACCTGGCCTTGGACACTGACAGGGTTGGGGCATTCACAGCCTCCCTGGGCAACCTGTTCCAGTGCCTCACCACCCTCACAGCAAGGAATTTCTTCCATATATCTAACCTAAATTTCCCCTCTTTCACTTTGTACCCATTACTCCTTGTCATATCACTACAATTCCTCATGAAGGGTCCCTCTCCAGCTGCCCTGTAGGCCCTGTTTGGATACTGGAAGGCTGCTTTGAGGTCTCCACACAACCTTCTCTTCTCCAGGCTGAGCAGCCCCAACTCTCTCAGCCTGTTCCCATAGGGAACATGCTCCAGGTCCCCTTATCAACTTTGTGGCCTCCTCTGGACTTGCTCCAACATTTCCACATCCTCCTTATGTTGGGGACACCAGCACTGTACACAGCACTGCAGAGCTGAAAAGAGAGAGAGTCACCTCCCTTGGTCTGCTGGCCACGCTCCTGTGGAGAAGCCCGGACCACCCTTGGCTTTCTGGGCTGTGAGCACTCACTGCTGGCTTATGGTGAGTTTTTCATCAACCATCACCCCCAAGTCTTTCTCCACGAGGCTGCTTTCAATTACTTCTCCATACAGCCTGTAGGTGTGTCTGGGGTTGCCACGATGCAGGTGTAGGAGCTTGAGCTTCGCTTTGTTTAAATTCATGAGGTTCGTATCTACCCACCTCTCACTGAATGGCTGGGCTGGAAGGAACCTTAAACATAATCCGATTCCAACCCCCCTGCCATGGGCAGGGACACCTTTCACTAGACCAAATTTCTCCAAGCTCCATCCAAACTGGCCTTGAACACTTCCAGGGATGGGACCCATGCTCAGGTGTCTGAGATCCTCATATGGTAAAATGGTTGTGAATAAGTCACCTTTGGGATCTCATAGTCTGCACATGTTTCTGATGGGCATCCTTCCTGGAGGAGGTGTCAAGGTGTGATCCAGATACAGACTCTAGCTGCCCAGGGAAGTGGTGGAATCACCATCCCTGGAAGTGTTCAGAAGGCTGTGGATGCAGCACTTGGGGATATGGTTTAGTGGGCGCTTGCCTGCCTCCAAGCAAATGGATCAAGACAAGCCAGTTTTCTCTAACATGTTTGTGCACAGTGCAAAAGTTCCGGCTCGTGAGTCTGAGGGGGTTGGTGGGGACCCTCATTCCAGCCATTGCTAAATTTTAGATCCAGACTAGGTCTGGATTTTAGCCATCAGTGATGTATTGAGGTTCCTGGATCCAGATTCTGTTTTTTTAAGCCACCCAAGTACAATCATCTGCATCAGGGGAAGGAAAAAAACTTGCACAAGATTTACATGGAGGTTTTTTGAATTTCAAAGATCTTTTTTAATAAGGCAAGAATGAGGAAGTCTAAAGATGTGCATATCTGCTTTACAGTTGTTAGTTTAATACATGCAAATATTTCCAGCAGCCAAAGGTTTTACCCTGCAGTTTTACCTGCTAACATTTCCTTGTTTTGAATTATGTAGATCAGAAATGGAGGAATAACATAACACTAGTTCTAAGGGTATAGAGCTGTCATCTAATTTTAGCTAAATGTTCTCTAAAGCAGAAAGATGCATAACTGTGGGGTAAATTGCTAGTGAAGTTTTCCATTTTTTTTAAGTATGTGTTTACAGCTTTTCTAGCCAAACTCAGGGGGGGAAAAAAGTGAGAAATAGCACAGGCGATGTTGAATATTTCAAAAGAATAATCAGTAAAAAATACTGTTTCTCAACTTCCAAAATTATTTATTTTGCACATATAGGTCAAAATCTCACTTGAACGTAAAATAAAATGTTCAATATGCAATGTGCCAAATAGATGACCAGGGTGCATTGACCAAGGATCCTTGACCAAGATTTCTGAAAGTAGTGAGAGATTCAGGGGGTCTGTTTTTATGTTGTCAACATAAGACTTTTTATCAAAGCCTGGATTTCAGAAAGAGGGCACTCAGCACCCAGAAAGCAAGTTCAAGATGAAGGCATCTAAGTTCAAAACATTTGAACTAGAAACTCTGAGAATCAGTAGTTATGCTTGGAAATTTGGACCTTTTTATTCCAATATTCAAAGTGTAACTTGCAAGATGCTACTCACATCATTTTAATAATCCAGAAACAGGTCACAACCAGGAAGTAAAACCCTGCTGATGCCAATCTTCTTGGTAACACCTGATCTACAGATCAAAGTCATGTTTATATTATTGTCATTTGAAAAGAGCTCCACTGAAGTGAATGAAGTCTGCACTAAAGTTGATGAGATTAAAATTAGGCTGATAAGTGAAAGTTATTAAGGATGATGGGTAGTGAAAATCTTATATTTGATGGATCCTTGCATCAGATCTATGGCTCTTGTTGCTGCTGTTATCATGGTTATTGCTGTTGTCACCATCTCTAGCGGTCCCAGTCAAGATCTACCAAAACTAATTTCTGCTCTACATGTCCATGGCAAGACACAAGCTCTGCAGGCAAATAACAGTGGTATTCATCTCACCTGGATTTAAACATGTGAATGTGAGCTAGTAGTCAAGGTTTTTACAGCTCCTGGAGACAAATATGAACTTCTAGATCATTATTTCTCTGCCCAAAGTGAGGTGTCCACCATTGTGGACAGTCTGGATTCCTGGAATGTTTCCTTCTCCTTAGTGGCAGTGGGAATCTAAGATATTTCCCTCCGTGTTGTAAACATCTAAACTTAAGATGAATCTTGTGAAAGAGTTAGTCCTGGGCCTGGACCTGGGCTCAAGCAGGATGTATGAGAGAAAAAAGGTGATACCTTGTTTTCAGTTAATTGTTTCATTTATATATAAAAGATAGATATATAAAAGAGAGAGCATATAAGTGCCTTGAAAGCACAAAATTCAGGATTTATCAGCCTTTATGGAGCAGTAGGCTATTTGCAGAGGAAACCACTGAACTTCTTGAGTTTCATGTACCAGAGTGAAGACTAGTAGCAAGAAGAGTCTCTTAAGATATTGAATCTCAACTGCACCACAGGACAATATGTCATCAAGTGCACTCAAAAATTTAGACTCTGCCCAGAGTCTCTCCTTGACAATTCTCATGACACAGGCCACACAAAACTACCCTTGTTAGGAAGGCTGGGGGTTGACAAATGGACATTCACCTTTAAAATGCAGAGTGGACATCACCAAGGCAACTAGGAGGTATTTAATCTGTCTGATTGGGCTGTAATCACTTTGATATCTACATTGTGTGGCTTTAGGGAGCTCTATGATAACTGCACTTCCTCAGCCTCACTAGCTGGAGTGGCAGGAACAAGGAAAATGTCCCAACCTTCAATGCGACCTTCCCATTCCTCGCCTCTGCTGAAGCCTTCATTGCCAAAAATCAACCACTGTGTTTCACCAACTGTTGTATGCCACAACTCATCAGTTCCCTGCCCGAGGAACTGTCTTGTCTACACAGAGTTCCTGGAACTCAAAATCCCCCCCCCCCACCAGAATAAGCAGACTTTGTTACTAAACTGTACTTGTTCTTTGCCAAAAGTGCCTGAAATTCGTCAGGTTTTTTTAGCAGTCAGCATTTCTGACCAGAAGGAGTCATTTAACCGGTGGAAACAAACAGGTTCTCCACTGCTGCATCAAAAGATGTCGAAACAGTTTGGGAAACTGGGAGATAAAAGCTCCAGAAGTGAGAGACAGGATGATACCAGTTATTCTCCCTAACACGTCAGATGGGAGCGGTAAAGGCCATATATGGTCACAATTACCACATCCGTGCATATCCAGCAAAAGGAGGCTGAGATCATACTTTAAAAATTAACCTGGAGGACATTACAGATGTTGCTTCTAATGGAATTTTATGATCAACTGCCATATATTATAATATTTGAATAACTTTCAGAAAGATTTGTTCTTCCGGCAATGCTTAAATTTTTTCCTCCTCTAACCCAAACGAGTCTTTCAAAGAAAGTGCAAGGCAAAAGAAAAACTGACCTTTCAAGCTGTAGGAGTTAAAATCTTCACACTGATGCTGTTAAAGCTGACTTAAGTAATGCAAAACAATTATTTCCTAAATGCATATGTTAAAACTGTAAATTGATATATCAAAACCACAACCTGAATATAGCAATTTGTCTCTTTTTTTCTTTCTTCCTTCCCCTCCCTGTTGGAGTATATTCCATAGCTGCCTGTCAGATAATACACTGATTGCAACTTTCTTAATTTACAGAGCCTTTAAGTCTAATCTCATGAGCCAGCCTAAAGGGCTTCTTCATCCACTGAAATGCCAGAATAATTGAAATTGTCTTCAGCTGACAGTCAGGCAATAATGAATATTTTACTTTGCTGATTGCATGTCAGGGTTGTATATAGCACTGCTAACAGACCTAACAGACCTAATCCTATGAATCTCAAGTCAGGCTTCCCAGTGAGGCTTTTTTGTTTGTTTGTTTCCTCTCTCCATGGACCAGTATGAGAAGACTAAGACCAAGTGTGATGGTGAATGGTATTGGGTGACCCTGTTGCTGTTTGAAAAATACTACTGTGGGTCTTCAACAGCACACTCTGGAGGCAAATTACAGCCTGGGAAAGGTTTTATTTAAAGGTTTCCCTGAAGGGAAAAAGGAGAGGGAGGAGGAAATGCACAAGCAGTCAGTCAAAAAAGGGGTTGGGAGGAAATCTGTGGTATGGCATGAAAGAGGCTTCTGTGTGAATCCAACCTGAATAAACTCCTCAGATTTTCATTACAATCACACATGGACATTTTCTGACCCAAAGTCAGAGCCTGATCAATATAGTATTAATGATATTGAGATCTATGGGGACAAAAAGGATGATCATTGCTCCATTAAAGGACACAGAGCGTGTTTGAGAGCAGAGAAATAAAGGCAATATGGACACAGAGGTTATTCTGTGTCTGGGTCTGCACATACCCACACTGCAGCGATGCAGATGAGGATGTGCACCGTACCAGAGATGCACCAGCCACACCCAACACCAGCATTTCCATAGGAAAGGAGCTCAAGCCCATGATCTACAACCACATCGTGTATGGGCAACTGGGAAGCCAAGGTACGAGGGCACGTGGCAACTCAGCCCACCAGAGAAATCAAGATACTCAGCTTGGGGTCTCTCAATACAAGAAAGGCACTGAGGGGCTGGAGCATGTCCAGAAAAGGGAATGGAGCTGGGGAAGGGTCTGGAGCACAAGTCTGATGAAGAGCAGCTGAAGGAATTGGGATTGTTTAGCTGGAGAAAAGGAGGTTCAGAGAGGACCTTCTCATGGTCTACAACTCCCTGGCAGGAGGGAGCAGCCATGTAGGAGTCAGTCACTTCTCTGATGTTACAAGTGATAGAACAAGAAGAAACATCTTCAAATTGTGCCAGGGGAGGTTTAGATTGGATATTAGGAAAAAATTCTTCACTGAAACCATGGTCAAGCATTAGAACAGGCTGCTTAAGGAAGTGGTGGGATCTTCGTCCCTGGAAGCGTTCAAAAAGTATGTAGATGTGGTGCTGAGAGACATGGTTTAGTGGTGGGTTTGGCAGTGCTGCGTTAATGGTTGGACTTGATGTTCTTAGAGGCTTTTTCCAACCTAAACAATTCTATAAATCCCAACAACAGAGCATAAAAGTATTCCTCCTACCCCCTGTGCCATCCATGTCAACTCCTCACAATGGTGAAAGTATAGGAAAAAGGAGATGCTGTATTTTCCCCATAAACACAGCAATTTGTGGTTTGTGAGTATCTTGAGCCATTAGTGATTTATTTGTTGTGAAAGACCTCCTTGGTTTTTTTCTCCATTGATTTATCCTCCCAGATTCTGAATCCAAGGAAACATTTAGTATCCATGAAACACTGCAGCAAGGAATTCCTCAGTTTCTGTGATTTTTCGCATGTTTTAGGAGAAATCAATTCTTGAGTCAGTAGTTGTTCTGTGATATCTGACCCTGAGACCACATTGCTGTCTTCTGCACATCTTGAAAAGACAAATGTCAATCAACAAGCCATGTGTACCCTGGATATTTGTCTCCAATAGAAAACATCTATTTTGGTATGGTTTTATTTCAAATATATATAAAGAGAATAAGGGAGTAAGAGAATAAGAGAGAGAACAGCTTGCTGGGGGAAAGGAGAAGGAACAAGAAAAAAAAACAGATCCTCTTTGAGGAAAAATAACACGAAACCTGGGGACAGCCTAATTTGGCAGCACAGCTTCTGCATCCTCAGTAGCCTGGAAGGCTGAGGTCCCTTCCAACCGGAATCATCCAATGGTCCCATGATCCAGGGAGGACCAAGGGCACTTGGCTGCCCGGCAACCTGCCAGGCCAACATCCTTGGAGGCAAGGAACTCTGGCAGGAAGCTACTGAGGGAAAATGGGCATCAGCTCTGGGAAAGCCGTCACTGCGGAGGCACAAGGTCTCTTCAGAGAGGCCAGCCTTTCACTGACATGTCCTGCAGCCTTACCACCAGGGAACAATAAACCTCTCAGGAGCTCTTGCAGAGAATTCCCTCTTTCTTCAGGGCTTCTATGGGACCAGCAGTTGGATCCGTCACTTCCACTCAGCCTCAACGCTGTGTTTAATCATATGCCTTCCTCCAGCCACGCCCCGCCCCGAGCAGCTTCACACAGCTCTGGGGCCAGATGTGACACACACAGCTCTGACCAGTTTGCCAGTTCAGATGCTGCTGTGAACAGCCCACTTCAGCTGGAACAAGCCCAGTCACTTATAAATTTTTAACTTTTAGCTCAACTAGTCTTGAGATCATCAAGTTAGGGATTGCTTACATCTCATCCCACTGATGCCAGCACGGCAATAGCTTCCGGGGGGGTCAATGACAGCAACTTAAGAGCAAAGCAGCAACTAGATGGACATATGCAGGCAAGCCCCTAAGTCTGTGGATGAGTTTTTCTGAGCTGCAAATTGCATAAGAACTGGCTCTGAATTTGTCCAACAAGTAGGATTTGAGTGAAAAAGCAACTTGCCACCCCACTGTTGACACCACTAACTACCCAGTTGCTCCTATAACCCCTCCTACAATCACTCGGCCGCTGAGCACAGAGCTGAGCCCATCCTTGCAACGATCTCCTGTAAACATTTGCATCAGGGACAAAGAGTGCAAGCTGATCCCAGCCTGTGTTTGACAACACTTTCTTCAGCTGTGCTCTGCCAGGGGTCCCAGGAGCTGCAATCTTTCCTTCACAGTGCAGTCCTGCTCTGAAAGGGGAGAGAGAACAAAACAGGCTCTGAGATGCACGGGGAAGGGAGGCACTTTCACAGCTAGTGCCAAGACATTGGTTTGGGGTAGCAGAGATTGAGTGGTTGGAGCTTTCTTGTTTCTGGCACTTCCTGGAAGACCCCCTTTCACTACCTCTGCCCATGGCTTGGAAAGTAATTTAGGAAGGGGCAAGATCTGTTCTTCAGGTAGCCACTCGAATTCCTTGTTGGAAAAAGGGATACAAGACATTGGGGAAACCAAGATAATTGAATAGTTGGGAATGAATAAACCTTCTCTAAGAAATCCTTGCTTTTAGAGCCCATGGAGGAGAATTAAACCTATAACAGATAGTTTAGTGATAAAATCTGCCTTTGATCAGGTCTGAAAGAAGGATCCAAGTTCTTTTCTGTTCTTCACTGACTTTACACCAGTGCTTAAATTTAGCAAGTTTCCTTGATAATTAAGAGTTATATAGGCGGAAGGATGCAATGAAAGCCTTGATTATTATTAAACCATGACAATAGCAAAATCTATTGGTATTCAGCACCCATAATGCAGGGTGCTGCACCAAGGCAAGATATGCTGTAGTCTGATGCTGCTGACTCCTGCCATTTATTGACCAGAACAGTTTAGACTTAAGCTCCAAAATTAGCTTTATTTTCCAATTAGAATAAAGGACAGGGGCAACTCCACCCAAAAGAAAATAATTCTTCCCTCCTGCAAATTAGGCAGCTGGACCCCTCAGGGAAGCAGTTCCTTAACATGCCAAGTAGCTCCTGTCTGAGCCTTCCTTTACCTTCCTGATCTGGGAACCAGCCCATCTCACCCTCCCTTCCTCAGCCCCTACCTTTCTCCAGGCTTCGTTCCCATTACTTTTACCTATTTATCCTCACAAATAGGGTCAACTGTCTTCATGGGCCCTGAAACAGCCCCTACCTTCTGCTGCAGTAATATTATAATTAACTTCACAAAAGACAGAGGGGAAGCAGAGACAAGAAGGGATTTACCCCAGGTCCCCAGCACAGTAAGGAATGTAGCCCCTGGGTTGAAGCCCTGTGTACCCTCCACCTTTACTACTGGCTTGTTCTCTCCCATCTTGTTTGTCCTCATCTGGGGCTGCACTCCTGGGCATCCCATGTTTCACATCTCTATATTATTAAGAGTAATAAACCCAAAAAGCTAGGGTCAAGTCATTCTGGCCCTTTGAATGGGCTCTTCAGTTCTCTGTCATGTAACAACACTGGAACACGCAGACAGAGGTTGCTCCACACAGCTCTAAAAGCTGCCAAGACATCTCCGTAGCCTGACTGTCAGAATAAAAGGTTGTAATTAACAACCTGGCCTGTCATCTCCTTACTGGACTCAGTTCAAGTCAACCAGTGTTTAGGGACATTTGAGTTCTTATGGAATGAGACCATGATTGCTATTCAAGGCCATAGCCTGTGACTCTGAACAGCCGGATGGTCAGAACTGAACCTAAATATGATAGGAATCCCTAAACACAAAACACAGTGTGTGCTCGCCTTCTTAATGGATTTGCCTTCCCCTCAGATTTTGATTTGGAAAACTCCATTTAAAAAAAGATTCAGAAAGTGCTGGAGGTGCTTGACATACACTTAAAAGCTCCAGGCCAGATCCTGCAGCTGATATAAATCACTGTCAGCTCCAGCAGCTTCGATGACTCGGGCCCAGCCTCAGAATGCAGAGAGAGTTAGCGAGAATAAATCAGTGTATTTATCTGTACGTTCCCTTCTCCTTAAACCCAAACACACTTGAACTGATGGATTGGGCCTTTCATGCCCCTACATTATTGTGTCTCAATTGCATACATTTGTGCTCTCTCCACTGTATAATACATACAAATAATGAACAGCTGTAGGAATGCAAATATAGGTGGCACACGTGTGTGTAGTCATCTATGTACACACACACATGCTATCTGCAGCCAGCAGCTCAGCCCTGTGGGTCTGTTGACCCTGTACTCCAGAGAAGGATTTGATTTATTCCTGGGAAAAAAAAAAAATCCTCCTTTTATTTATTTTCATATTAATAATGATGAAAAAGGTTCCAGCACACCATTTCTAATACAATTAAGTATATTCAAGATCACAAACTACTATTACAATAAGCAGAAAATATATATATAAAGAACGCACTTTAATCCAACAAGTACAGTGCTAAGGCAGGAATTAATGCATGGTCTGTGCCATTGTGGTTCAGTATTAAAAGCTATGCCCTGCCAGAGGAGGAGAGAGCAACAGCTGAGCATCTGTCTGATATCACAACTCCCCAGGTCCTCCAGGATGTGACACCAACTGCACGATGCTCAGAGATTTTGCATCACAGGGTCAGTTATTCATCTCCAAGGGTTTCTAAGCCTGATTCATGGCCAATTTTCTTTCTACCTGAAGGTCTGTGAACCTTGAATCTCATAGACTTTGCTCCAGGGAGCAAGGAGAGGTGGTGGAAGAGTCACAGGACACAGCTGAGATGCAGGTCACTAGCTCTGGTCTAGTTACCCAGATGGCAAAATGTACAGACTCACAAAAGAGATGAAAGAGCCAAACCAACACTCAGCTGGGACTCTCTAACATGCTTCAGCTTTGCTGGAGCCCAGAGCCAGGGCAGGCATTTCAACAAGACCTAAAGTACGTGGGTAGGCACTTATCCATGGGAAACATGAGCAGAAAGAGGGGAATGGCTCTCATATGAAAAAGGTCTGGTTTATTGCAGGACCAAATGAGAAAGAAGGGATCCAGATGCAAAGGAGGAACAGAGTCTGTGGTCTGGAGAAAAAGAGAGAATGCATGGGAGAACTTTGACTGGATATATATAAAAATATGTTTTGTTTGTGCTGCATAAAGTAACAAGTGCTTTGTTCCTCAGGGCCCTCTGAAAAGCTGTCTCGTCCCTTTCCTTCCAGAGCCACATGTTTCTGGGTTTGCTGTAGGCCAAAGTGTCTCTGTTGACAAAACATAGAGGATGGTCCCACTTTTGTGAAGGGTCAAAAGCTGATGAGCTTGGATGTGTGTCAGTATTCAGAATAATACACTATTTTTCCCTCCATGAGCAAAAAAGGGCCTAAATAGACCCCAAAGCCTTGTTTTGGGAAGATGCTTTCTGGAGGTATAGCAGAGCCTGATGGGGATCATTTACATGTGATCTGTCTCTTCCTTATTCCAACATAAAGTTGGACAGTAGCTCATCTTTGGCCTATCTGTCCCATTATAGCCCTCCTCACACCCCACGCTGGATAAAAGCTGCTCTTCAGTTATCACAGATTTATTTTTAAAGTGGCAAAATCACCAAAAAATCTCAGTGCCAGTTTGCATTCCTGGCAAAACTCATCACACTGAGCAGTTCCTCAGTTTGACTTCACATTGCTGATTTAAATGATGTCAGTCCTTATTCTCCCATTCATAACTGAGAGTAGAATTGGGCCCTGGACTTAAAACTGGAGCATGGAGCAATCAGTGGGAGGCACAGCAACTGCAAATACATCCGAGCAAAATTTTTAAAATGCAAATCAGCATTCCCATAAGCCACTGCCATGGTCTTTGGGGTAGATACGCATTTAGGTGATTTAAAAAACGATCATTATTTACCCAGTAAGCTGTGGCAACTCCTTCAGCAGCTGCCATGCTCGACTGACTTAATACATATTTAGAGTATGCAGAGTAAGAGTGGGCAATGCAAAACAGAGCTGAAACATCTCAGTATTAGATACCTCGGGGGGTGTTTCTCCATATGCCAAATAAGACAATATTGTGGATTAGTCACTTGCCAAATTCCTTTTCTTTTTTTTTATCTCCTTCTTCTTTTTTTTTTCCTAATTTTTTAATCCAAGCTGCTTAAACTAAATAAGAGCCAAAAAATATTAGCATCTTCATCCAGGAGAGACATCTTTGCATCAACAATTAGATTTCTTCCTAGAACAATGCATTGCTCCATTATTGTCTTGGAGGGCAGGAGGAAACGAAGCCCCACACCTGACATTTCAATGAGTCAAATTTTAGGACAAAGGAACTCTTTGCTCTCAAACTCTAACCCTTCCAGCGGCAGAAGCCCCTCCCAGAACCAATATTAAGTTCCAGCAGAAGAGCTGGCAGTGGCAGCCACTGCAATGTCATGCCGGGTGCTTAGCAAGGAGGCTCCAAACCTTCCTTCCTTTTGATTGCTCCTTATGTAGGACGAATCCAGATTAAAGGCTAATTTCTTTTCGACTTTGCTGGGTTTGGAGCCTGTCTCTTACCCGGGCTTTGTTGTGCAGTGAGGTAGAGTGTAATTTTCTGACTCTTCCCAACTCCTTAGTTTGAGACAATAATCCACTCTGTCTCCTCTTAATTAAAGTAAATAACCCAGGCTCACAATAGCAGTTCAGAAAAGGGCCTTAAGTCTCGTCATTCCCTCGGTGCAAGGAGCTAATTGATTTTCAAATGATAATGGTGTTTACATTAGAAAGCCCACATCCCTCCCTCCCCCTTCCTTTTCTCTTCTTAAACCTTCTTCATCTCATGAATATCAAATGGACAATGTCCCTCCATTGTGGCTGCCACCTCCTAATGTACCTGGTGTCATTCCAAAATGCTTAACCAGCTAATGGAGTGATGTCTGATTTACCTGCCTGCCTCTCATGCCCCGTTTGTTATCCACACACCGAGGACCCGAAGGAATGTCCCTCATTTTGCCTTCCTCACCCCATTGTCCCAGGACACAGAGGCCGCAGTTTCAGGCCTGGAGGCAGGACTAGTTTTCGGTTGGGTGGAATTTTAAGGGTGAATGGGAAAGGTCACTTCAATCAGAAGATGGAAATATATGAAAACGGGAGAGAGTCGCAAACGCAGCAGAAAGAGGAAAACAAAGTCAAACCTGCAACTCTGCCAGCTGAAGTGCAAATGAGGATGCCCAAAAAGACTGAACAGGATGTGAAAAGCATTGGTTTCACAGTAATTTAGAAAAACGTCCAGCTCCAACTTCATAAATCCAGAATGTAAATATATGCTGCCTATCTAATGTGTCTGTGCAAAGAGATGCAAAAAGAGAAAGTACATCAAACAACTATAACTCAGATCTCCAAGTCAATCGTCCAACACTTTTTAAGTTCTGGGATTAAAGCTGCTATTCTGCACACATCCACTCTGCAAAAGGAATGCAAATATGCCCTCACTTCTTTCTCTTCCTACAAGGCCTTAATCTGTGCAGAGGCTGGACAGAGCTCCTGTAATCACAAGATCTTCGGGATTTTACTTTCTTCCCTGTGTGATGCATGACCCTCAAGACAAATGTTTTTGCATGTCAGGACAGTTTTGCCCCAAGACAGAATGATTCATTTCCACACAGTCCTTTCCTCATTGCCCATCACTTTAACACCTGAAGGCGCTGCAAATATTTATGCCTTTCTCTCTGTAACACCTCTGTGTGTTGAGAGGGTTTTCTTGGTCTCATTTCTTCAGAGGTTGAAGTACAGGAGAATTAAGGAAACAATAAGTTGCTAATTTTGGGTACCCACGCTGTGGCAAGGAGAAAGCTGCTTTCCAGCATCTTTTCTAAGGACAAAACTGAGCTCTTTGGTGAAAGACCTCAGCATCTCCAGGTTCCCTCCAAGGTGGGAAACTCACAGCTGACCATTTGTGCCAAACCAACACAAAATTATTTGGAAACATTTTTCAGAAGCAGAGCCAGAATCCACTTCTGCAGTGCAAGAGCCCCCAGTATCTACAGGGACTGTGAGTTAAACCCTCCTCCCAGTGGCTGTAATGGCGTCTCCACTGCCTTGAACCCCTGTCACTACTGCAACAGGTCCCTCCCATGTGATAAACAACACGGTCTGTGGGGAGGAATGTGTATTATATCTGTTGGGTCCACCAGAATGCATTTATCCCAGGGAACTGGATCACAGGGGCAGAGGGAACATTGCTTCCCAGTTAGGGGAATCAAATTTTTCATTTAATGTTTCATTCATTGGGATTTTTTTTATCATTCAAACCTTTTTTTCTACCTGGATTACAGACTCTTTTGTTGGTTTTTTTCAACCCACAGATTAAATTCAAAAATTGACTAACTTTGAAATACTTAAATTTTGTATCAACCCCAAACCTTCCCAAAAGATTATGTAAAAAAAAGGCATTTAACCTTGGAAAAAAAACAAAAAAGGAAATTTTAAAAAAATTATTTGGTTCTTCAAATTATAGAATGGGATATTTTGCCATTGCTTAAGTACTTTTCTTTTAGCACAGCTTTACAAAATATGAGTTTCAATGAAACATTATTTTTTTGTTGTTGTTAAAAAAGTTAACAACAACCTTTAAACCATCTACATTTCCAGGCTGCAGTGGTAGGTCCACTCCTAACTTAGCCATGTTATTTTAAGACAGGGCAGGGCATGTGTGTGTGTGCATGTGTTATTATATATACATACAGATGTAGGTTAAACAAGTAAAACACTTTGTGTGTATATATTTGTAAATATACACACATATACATGCATGTTCTGCTTAAAATGACTTAATGACAAATGTTGTTATTTGGGCATTAGATTACAGGCTCAGAGTTCCCTAAGACTAACTGGCTCTTTAAGTGGCTTGGGATGAAATATGACATCCCCCGGAGCACCTCAGTCAAGACCAGTTGTTATTAGTCATTGAACAGCCTGGCTGCGAGAGACACAATCACACGCACCCCTCTCCCTCCCTCTTTCCTTCCCAAGTTCTTTCTTCTGGTTATTACTTTCCCTGTTGCATTAAAGACTCATCATGGTTCTAAGCTCCATCTCACAGGTCTCCTTGATCAGGAGGTAGGAACACAGGTTCAGCTCCTGCCTTTGACACAGCCTGCCTGACCTTGGGCAACTCATTTAATATCCCCAGGTCCCAGTGCTCTGCCTGTGAAATAGGGGGAATAAGTTCCTTTTTCCCACTCTTAATTCCATCCATTAAAAATGCAAAATCTTCAAAGCTGAAACTGTGCGTTAATGTATGTTTCCCCAACCTAGCGTGATAAGGTTTGGATCTTAATTGGGCGCTGCAGGTTATGCCATAGTACTAATAATGACACTAATTATTTGGAGTGCATGATTGTTGTTTTTTTAATAGGCACTACGTGTTTTTTACAAAGTGGGAGCTGCAGTGACAGGATCAGTCTGGGGCAGTATTTTTTGCTGCTACAGAGAAATTCAGGACACTGAGATGTCCGACCTCTAGAAAATTAAAATCATTTTCTAGCACAAAGGAAGTGTGAAACAGGCAAAGATGAGTCTGTGTAGAGAATGTAGAGAGAGTTTTGGCTGCTGTTTTATCTGATGAGAAAAAAAGGAGGCAGAGGACATTTCCCTTAGCAGCACTGCTTGGCAGAGTGATGAACACTGAAGTGACAAGCCACCACTGCTTCTTGCCTGAGCCTTATTTCTTTCTGGTGTTGCCTGTTCTGTGGAGAATCCAACCTGAACTGGAGCCTCTTCCTTTCTCATCCCATCTGTGACACTGATTTAGCCTCTGGCCTCAGGCAAATCACTTAACCTTTCCCTGCCTTGTAAAACAGAGATGATCATATACACTCCATCAGTCCTGCGCTGATTAATGCACTAAAGCTTAATATACCTTCTACCACAGAGCCTGGTGTTACCATCTATACACAGAATTTATAAATGTGTACATGTGCCTATATATCACATTTTTCTAAATCTACTTCCCCTCTCTCTCCAAAAATGCCAGTAAAATCCAGGGGGATTTATTATCTCAGTGCAACACCAAATTTGCAGTTGTCCCTCGCAGGAACGTTGATCCTATCTCCAGCAGACAGCCGTGTCTTCCAGCCACTACCTCCGTCACTCCCACCACTGCAGTTCCAGCTGCCAGAGGACAAGATTTCTTCAAAGGGAATCTAAAGGATCTGGGTTTCATTTATGTAAAGGATTTGCTTATAACTGATACATTATGGGATACAGAAGCCATTTATAGCTTATCCTTGTGGTTCATCCCTATGCGCTTTTAAGCATTGAGAGATGAGAGAATTGCTCGACATTCTCCTACACCAAAGCTGCTCTTTTTAATGTCATAGAATAAGGTAAAGCAAGGGGTCACTTCCTCAGATAGGGCACATTTGCCTACCTCTTTTGAAGTCATAGAAAAGTCGTAGAAGATCATCCTGTCTGAAGTCAGCCTAACTCCACCAAACTGCCCAAGGTGCAGAGCAGGCACTTTCTAGGGCACTGGGAAGGCATAGAATCACCCATGGCTTCATCACCTGGGAATAAACCAGGCAAGCAGGACATTGCCACTGGATATACCCAAGGTATTAAATTTTTTTTAAAAAAACAGCCCCAAAAAAGCGGAAATTTCAACAGATAGACACACTGGAGGCTGTTAAGCCTGGTTGTATAAATGTAGTCTCCTGAAGATGTCTACACCAGTGATTGCTGAAGGCACAGACACTTTATTTTTCTATAAGTAGTTTATTCTTCTCTTTAAACATTTACTCTTGACTGCTGTTGGAAACACTACTGGACCAGCAGGGCCCTCTGGCTTGAACTAATGTAGCCACTGTTGCACACACTTTGTGTTTAAAACCACATTAGCTAACATGATTTTTTATGATACAAACTCTGACGTGAAAATATTGCAAGTTCTTTTAGAATGTATTTACTGCGATCTAATATTTTTGAACACCTCCAAGTCATTTACCCCAAAAAGGATTCATCATACCTTTATTTAGACCTCTGAGATGTACTTATTCACATAGCTGAGAGGCATCTCCAGCTCCAACAGCCCTGGTAAGAAATGGGCCTTTTTAAGAGGCAATTCCTCTGCAGATCACAGAATCATAGAATATCCTGATGTCTTTTTCAGCATGATGCTTTACAAAGGGCGAGCAGCTCAGACACAGCCATCACAGGGTGGGGGACAGGAAACCCTACCCCAAGTGTCACCACCTCTGGGAGAGCTACAGAAGCCTGTGCTGGACCACGTTCCCCTTCATGTGTCCTCCTGCCATCCATGCCCAGACCAAGGGCACATCTGCAGACCAAAATGTTGAATGTGTTTAAGTACATCTCCTCCAAACAACCTTGGTGTTCAGGTAGAACACAGTGCCTACCTGTACACAAATAACACTGGCTGCAGGCAAATCTGGACACAGCCTGGGGCTTCCATCAGTCCTCCACCCATCAGCGGAAAGCTGGGATGATTACTCCCCTTGAATCCCATTAGAAGCATTGTGTGTCTGTGCTAAGGATCACCTGAGTTATTTCCATATCTGCTTTTGGATGAGGATGCCACTGTGGGTTGTTAGAGGTGTCAGACTGTGCTCAACTGACCCAGACATAGCTGGGAGCAAGGAGAAAAGCCAGCTGACCCTCTGCCCAAGCAGGGACCCAAGAGAAAGAGCGTGAGAGATGTATTTACTTACACACTTACTGATGTAGTGGAGAGCGGCGCTGCTCGGAGCTGGACCTCACCCATCACAAACAGTCCCACCAAACAAAACCCTTCTCCCAGCCCCTTTGAAATGAAGAGGGGGGTGGCTGGATGAAGGGAACACAGCAAACGGTAGGGAGAGGGAAATGCAGAGACCCTGCCAAGGAAGGACGAAGAGGACGGGAAAACCACAGAAAAATGCAGGAAGAGGGGGGTGAGTGGGATAACAGCAAAAAGCAAACATTGGCCTCGGTGATTTTAAGAGACAGAGGAACTCAGAAGTAATTTTCATAAACTTTTAAATATAGCTTTAAATATTAGTAAAGCTTAAGCCAGTGCACACAAAGGCAAGTTCCCTTTGAAAGAGTTCCAGAAAACCATGAAATGCTGTTGATAAGACTGTGCCAATTTGTAAAGCCTGCCACAATCTCTGGCTCACGTTTTCTGCCTCTCTCTCTCCAATTCTCTCTTTTTCTCTCCTCTATTTTTCTCATTCTTTCTCTCCTTCCAAAAGCTCACTGTGCTTTGTGAGTCAGAGGAGCTGCAACGACAACAACAAACAACAGCACAAATCTTTATTTCTGTAGCTGGAGCATCTTCTCTGCAAGGAGGAGAAGGAGTGTTGTGTCCAATGTGATTGATTCAGTAAAAATAATGTCAAAGTGGCATTTGCAGAGGCTGATAAAAGATTCTGATGGAAAGTGCCCAGTGGGGATAATGTAAGTAAACTCAACGCAGGGTTTCTTGGCTTTTATTAGCAAATTGTATTCAGCCTTAATTATAGGTTTGCCAGGGCCTGACACTTGTCAGTGTATTTACATGGAAAGATTGAAACGTTGATAAGGGTCTTTTTGAACAGCAGGGAAAATAAGTTCATCGTGGGGGGGATGGGAGAAGTGCCTCAGAAGGGGTTTTTGACAGGTTCTCTGTGTCATTATCATAACTTTTGAAGATTTTGCTTTATTCTGTGTGGGGCATTACTTAGAGGATGTAGCTGGGAAGAAGGTTTCAGTGTGCTCAGTGCTTTAGAATAAAAATATCTACTAAAGGAGAATATAAGCAACCCAGTCTAGTCAATGGTGTCCCTGCCCATGGTAGGGGGGTTGGAACTGGATGATCTTTAAAGTCCCTTCCAACCCAAACCATTCTGTAATTCTGTGATTCTATGATTCTATGTGTATAACTGAATATTCAATCAAAAGGATGGAGGAACACAGGCTAAAGGGGCTCAAGGTCACAGAACAAGGCACTGTCACATCAGCTGCCTCACTCCCAGTTTAGAGTTTTTCTGCCAGACAAGTCCTCAGCTCATATCCCTCCTCCACAACTACCTGGAAAATTTTACTTCTGCTTTTACACCTCCTCTGCTGTGTTTCAGTCCCAGCATTAGGTTAGTTCCTGCTCACTCTGATCACCCAAGTGATAAAGCATGGAAAATGAAAAACAGATTAAAAATGTATTAAAATCCAATATAAGAAAGGCAGTAACAAGAGGTGATTAAACTGAAGTTTGATCTTTCTGTGATATGAGTTCCCATAATCTCTCTCTCCTGGGTGGGGTGGTGGGGTGTGCCGCAGACTGGGAATTCTTTCATAAAACTTTGATTTTGTCAGCTCCTGGAAGCCAACCCTGCCCATGGCCCAAGGTCCATTTAAACAAGTTGGTGGGCTTCAAGTATTGCTAGAGAAACCACTCAAGGTGATCAAAGAGTTTCAGTTCAGTAAGTTCAAAGACCAGGTTTGTGATTTTCTCTTGGACCTGACTCTTTGGTGAAAAAAATATTACTCAGAAACATAAAATCATTTGTTCAAACAAGAGAGCTGGACACAAAGGAAATATTTTTAATTACGTGAAGCAAAAACACAGCAAAACTTTTTTTTTTTTTTTTTTACTTTTTGAAAATTTTGTGTGAATTTGATTTCACCCTTTTCTGAGAGGTGACTGTACCTTTAGTCCAACAATTGCAGCATTTCTATGAGATGAACAGCCTCTCACAGCCAGCTTAAACATTAATCCTGGAATTAATTTTGGTTGCATGCAGCTACAGCCTGAACAAGTCAGTTCATCTGGAGCAGCACCTCGGCACCCAGACCACACATGATGTGCTGGACCAGGCTAAGGGGGATTACAACATATCCATCCCTTCTCACAAGAGCAAATCCTCTCCTATTATGCCACAGTGACAACAGCTAAGTACAATCCGTTCATACAAAGGTCAAAAATTTTCCTATTTTATCCCATTTTTGCTTTTCCAAAGGGATCCTGAATCAGCATGGAGAAGATGATGCTGCAGGGTACACAAGCTCCTGCTGGTCCTTATTCCGGAGGCAAAGCTGGGATGGGCAAAAAGGTGTTAAACTGACCTACCTCTGGGGACAAAGAAGGAAAAGAAAGAGAGAGAAAAAGAAGAGAGGAGAGGAGAGGAGAGGA
>VXAD01004229.1:64549-161796 GCA_013399195.1 Dicrurus megarhynchus
AGGAGAGGAGAGGAGAGGAGAGGACAGGAGAGGAGAGGACAGGAGAGGAGAGGAGAAGAGTTGAGTTGAGTTCTGGGGAGATCATAGAGCAGCACCCCCAGTACCCAAAGGGGCTCCACAAGAGCTGAAGAGGAACTTTTAATGAGGGCATGGAGTGGCAGGACAAAAAGGAATGGCCTAAAACTAAAAGAGTGCAGTTTGGATAAGATGTAAAAAAAAATTCTTCATTATGTGGGCAGTGAGACACTGGAACAGGTTTCCCGGAGAAACCGTGGATGTCCCATCCCTGGATGTGTTCAAGGCCAGGTTGGATGGGGATTGGAGCAACCTGGGTCAGTGGTAGGTGTCCCTGCCCATGGCAGGGGGTGGAACAAGATGATCATTAAGGTCTCTTCCAGTCCAAACCATCCTAGGGTTCTATGATGACAAAAGAGACAAGGTGCAGGTGAGACCCTGCCAGAGGACAAGTAGGAGCCATGTCAGCAGCCGGTGATGTCCCAGCCCCTTGCCCACCACTGTGCCCAACATGTCACACAGCCACCATGCTCAACCTCGCCCTATGCCCAAGCAGGCTGGCCCAGCCCCATTGGTCACGTAATCACCAACACTGCACAACAAAGACGTCTGAGGCAGCCACTTCCCCACCCTGCATCACATGAGACTTCACACAATGGGTCAGGAGAAAGCACAGGAGCCTGCCCTTTGCCTGGGGCTCCCAACTGTAATGTATAAGATAATTATAAGGCTCCTTTCACACAATGTGGAAATCTGCTGCGCATCTGTATCCCTCCTCTCCTCTGGGGCAAATGCAGCAGTCTTTTGACAGCCAGCAGCAACCCTCCCAGAAGATCACAAGCCCTCCAGAGAGGAACATTTTGTACCCGTGTTGAGAGCTGTGTGTGGCACAGTGCAGCAGCACAAGGCACAGCCTGTGATCAGAGCTGCAAAAGTCAAAGATATTTTTAATCCCCAGAGAACATGTGCCAGATGCATTGGGCCTGGTTTTTGCTGTCTCCTAAACAGCTACACAGACTTGTCCCAAAGGCAGGCTCAGCTCCATCTTCGTAATAAGCCACCACTCCCTTCCATACCCTCCTCCTCACATAAAGACTTTTTATACCTTCAGTACAGCCAACACTGGAATGGGCCCAGCTCCTTACCTGGGCTCGATGCGTGAGACTCTTTGGGGTGGTGTTGTGGTGATTTACACCAGTGAAAATCCAACACAGGCTTCAGCCACTGCAGTGTCCCTACCACCTCTAGATTCCTGCAACTTGCAGGATATTAAAGGCCAGAATGTCTAGACACATTAGACATGTGAGGACATCTTCAGTGCATGTTGGGTGTGATGCCTCCATCAAAGCAGTTGAGCTTGGCATGAAATGATGAATCGCTCAGACTCCTCACAGTGAACTCAAGGCATTTACATGACCAAAGCTATCTCCATCCAACTGCTCCTCCAGCCCTATCTGTCTCCTCTGTTGCCTAACCAGGAGGTGAGGGACTAAGCCTTGTATTTAGCTGTACTCATAGCATTATGCAGTGGGCCTTTGTCATGCAGATAGGACAAAGGGACTTGATTTTTAATCCCCATGGATTGGATTTCTCCTCTCTGCTGAGGCACTTCCTTTCATCCTCACCTCTTTCCCATAACACCCAGACAACATTCACAGAAACTCGGAAAAGAGAAGTTATTACTGCATAGAAAAGATCATGGAACCATAGAACATCTTGTGTTTGAAGGAACCCTAAGGATCATCTAATTTCAAACCCCCTGCCATGGGCAGGGACACGTTCCGGTAGACCAGGTTGCTCAGAGCCCCATCCAGCATTTCCAGGGATGGGGCATCCACAGCTTCTCTGGACAACCTGTTCCAGTGCCTCAGATGACCTGATTATTTCAATACATGGGGGCAAAATATTTATGAGGGACTTCAGGACAATGGCATGAAAAGCACTGTAAAAGGGCACTGAATATTTAGATCTCCTCTGCTATCTCAGCAATGGCCACATTTCTAAAATGGGACATTTTGTTGTGCTTGGAAATGTTGTGAATGGAAAATACTTAATTCCTATTGTCCGGTCAGAGGGGCGATGGTCTTCACCCAAGCAATAGCTGTTCTAGGAAAAGGTCTCTCCCTTCCCCCTTCAAAGTCGCCTTTTCTATGAGTTCTGGAGATTGTATCAGTTACACCCTATGCTATTTTGGTGCGTGTATTTGGTTTGGACTTCGCTCAAATATTTACCTAAGATCGGGAATGCAAAAGGAAGGCAAGGTTCAATGAACTACAACTCCTTTTCTTAAGAGAAATCCTCACTGCTCTGTTTTCTTTTTTTTTCTGTTCCTTTTCTTCCCCCACTTATTTCCTTCCTTTCTTCCTTTCTTCCTTCCTTTCGTTCACAAAATTTGTGGAAAAACTCCTTAATGATGCTGTAAGTGTTTAGATATTTGGTCCTCTGATTGATATCTATGGATGCCCAGATGACCATTTCTTATTGTGAGCTCTTCCTCCTGTTTTTCTATATGCAACAGAGCAAAGACACATAGGAATTTTGTTAAGATTTAATATTTCATGGGCCCACACAGGGGGAAATTCACAGTGCCAGGTAACAAAGTAAAAATGCAGGGAGTGCAATCACTGCAGCCAAGAGGACACCCTACAGCAGTTGAGCAGATGAGCACAGCTGAGTCACTCTTCAAAGTTCATTTTTATATAAAAATGAATGTCAGACTCTGAATTCAGACCCTGACTACTCCGAACAGCTCAAGTGTGAGACTGTGTTAAACCAAGACTTGCTTCCTGGCTTAAGTTTAATCAGCAGCACACATTTGTAATACGGACATGATGGGCACATTTTGCTTCTCCCAAAGAAATGTCACATGAGGACACTTTAATCAAATGATCAGAGGTCTTCTTCCAGGATGGACCCAAGACCACACACAGATGGGGTATTTAGGCATCCTGAACAGCTCTCTGTGCTGCACTGCATACAGGCATCTTGACCCCTCAGAGCTAGGTAAGAGAGGGCTGGCAGTTTGCTCTCTGACTTATTTCCTGAGATACAAAATAGATGTAGACAAAAAAAGCAGTAACAAAGGCCCGGCAGCTATCCAAAAATCCAACTCTGACCCTGCTATTTAATCGCAAGCCATAGCAGAGAAAGGAATGATGACTTTCTCCCAACCAGTAGCTTTCCCATTTCTTTCTCAAAACATCTACAAAGTGGAGAAAAGATTCAAGTTGCCTCATTCCAAGCATTTCTTTTCTGCGGTGTCAAGCAGTAAGATATGCCTGAACCACTGGTGCTTCCACTAGCAGAACATGTTTCCATGAAATACAGGTTTCTGAGCCCGAAATTCCTTTCTGCAACATGAAACATTCCGGTCTCATTTTAAGGTATGCAGCAAACTGAGATGCAAAGGAGTATGCCAGGATTAGCACAGAGTTTAAGGTGCAGAGGTCATCAGTGCTTAACAATAACTTTCTCACAAAAGTTAACAGGGAAAAGTGGGTTGTGAAATAGACGTAGAACAAGTCATAAAAACTCAGAATTATTTGTACTTCTCTAGTCACCAGCACCAGAAGGACAACGTCTGACAGGAGTGCTCCTATAAAAAATATTCCATTGTATTATTGATCATGTTTACACTATTGGTACAGCTTATAGGTGCTTGTTTGCTGAAAAAGTGCCTGCCTGCAGGCATGTGATGTATGATTAAGTCTCACCCTAGATGTGTCACAAAGGCCACCCACGCCCTCTCAGACCCAGGTTTTCAGTGATCCCACTGAAGTCTAAAATGGCTGAACATGTCTTTTCCTCAGCCCACTGTGTTGTCACTGGCTACAAAATTTGGTCCCCAGCAATCACCTTGCATATACCTTATAAAGTCTTAGTGAAAATTTGAATTATCTTAATCAATTCAGATAATACCCCAATATACACATATTCCATTATTAATATTCATTTCACCATAATCATACTTAATTTCTCATAATGCATATGTTATGCAATACAATTTGGCTCAGTAGTTTATGTTAACAGATTTTAACCTATTGAAAATCATTACCTGCTCAACTGGATTATTTGCCAATTATGTTCAATTTGGCATCTGGGTCAATTTTCTGGTATTTTCTGTATTGTCTAAGAACATGATTGTGTGAAAATTAAGGGAAAGAAAGAAAGAAAAAAGCAACGAGGAAGCCATGAATGGCAGATGCTCTCACTTGGCTTCAGGTGCTTTTGCCTGGCTATAGCTATAGCACAAACCCTTTTTTCTTTTCTTTTCTTTATTTTCTGTGCTAGCAAAATCCACTGAGATATTCTGTACAATCAAGCCCAGGACCAGTTCCTCCCACCTAAGGCACTAAGAGGATCGCCTAATTTAAGCAGGTAGTTGCTCTTGAGGTAAGATAGTGATAACCATAGAACAATTCAGATATGAGATAACATGAACTGCCCTTAGCAGGTGACTATTGAACTCTGTTGACTATAGAGAAAACACTTCATAGTGAAGTGACCATGCATCATGCTGTCAATTTAAGCTCCTCTGGTAAGAACCTGAAGTTTGAGGAAGTTTATTTGGGTCTAGAAGAAGAAACAGGCAATTTTTATGAGGGCTGCTGTGCTTTGTGAAGCCAGCTCCAGCAAAGAACTCTGCAGCTTGATACTGGGTTTATGTAATAGATATACATTAGCTGTGCTTTGGAGACAGTCGGAGCAGAGCCCCAGCACGTGAACATTCACCCTCAATAGTGATGCACAAGTGGGCTGAAGCAGAGAAGATGAGGTAATAAATACATAAAGGCATGATCAGTTCTTAGATATTTGGGAATAGTAACTGCTGAGCCACTCACTGGCAATTGAAGGATTTACTGATGTCTTGCCATTAATCTGGGAAAGGAGCTTGGGCCAGACAGAAATCAAACACAGGCAGGGTCCCATCCCAAACTGCAAAGATTATTAGTTCCATCGAGAGGGACAGATTTCAACACGCACTTAAGCTGTGTTGAAATTTCTAATGTGTTGAAGTTTCTAATTCTGAAATCTTTGCTCTTACCACATCTCTTTTCAAACCAGCAAACATTTTGCCTGGATACTGACTTCAGCCTTTGACCATCTATTCTGTGGGTTCAAAACACCCAAGAAAGGGAATTCCCCTATCCCTTCAGTGGACAACAGAAACGAATGTCAAACTTTAATCTTTCTGCCATCCTCAGCCTTCAGACCAAAGACATGGTGAAGTTTGGAGACAGAAATGTGTCTGTATTCCAGTGGCTTATTGCTTCTGCCAGATGACTATTCTGCATTTGGCTCCAGAGCTTACACACACAGACACACACACACACATTGGGAAGCAGAAGATGTGAAGAGAACCAAGAAAGCTGAGAAATGGAAAGATCAATCGCTAATCCCCAGAAAGTACCGTTTGTGGGCAGCGTGGCTAAGTTTAGAAATCAAAACCTATTTCCAATAAAATAATCGTCACTAGAACTAAAAAGCCTGCAGCATAAATTATTTCCTTTGGACCCTATAACGCAGAAATGCTATTTTTTTTAATTCCAGTGTATCACTCGTGTTTCCAAAGTGTGTCAAAGTCCTTCATATCAATGCAGTATTAGATAGAGGTTATTCCTCTCACTGTGGAGCTCGCTGCAGATAGAATATCTACATCAACATCATGGTTCCTACCTAGCAAATTAATTCAGAGCATGTCGGCAGTGCGTAATTTTTTCCTCCTTTCTTCTCTCATATTTTCTTTGTGTTTATTTCTGATTCAGTTATCACTAAAATACACATTTTAATTGTATTGTACAAGATTCAGACTTCCCCAGCTTTGAACATTCACATAAACATTTTCACTCAACTTACCTTCACACCGCCTGGAATCCTTGACAAATGTTTGAGTGCCTGTCTGCGTTATGCAACACAGAGGATTTTTTCAAATATTCACAGAGTTTTCTAATGTACATGCACCACACAGACGTGTTACACACACACATTTATAACATAGAGATATATAGATGTATGTTTTATATATAATGTCATGATATATAGACAGATTTTTTAGACATACATATATATTGAATAACCACATAGATCTTAAGAATAATAGTGAAATTGAGCTGAATAGCAGGGGCTCTTTACTTGTGAGACCTCTAACTGGTATCTGTGCATTCCTGGCCAGGCAAGCCATCACACAGAGTAATAAAAATCTACTGCAAATATACCGTTCTTTGTTGCTATTTTCAAATGTGCCTTAGACGGAAACTTGGCAAAAAGTCAGGATCAAAGTCTGTCCAAACTTTATTTATTTCACTGGGCATCGACTTAAACACAGACATTCTCTTTTTGGGGGGAAATTGGAAAAAAAGCTTTTGTATGTATTTATTACAAAAGTATTTTACCCCAGATCAGCAGGAAGGTTTATGGGCTGAAGAAACACTTTATGGCAAGGTGGAAAACAGGTAGGTTGGTAGGTGGATAGACAGACACACAGTGCTACCTCCAGCTACTCTGTCACTGGTTTGTTGTTTAGTGATTTTCATTCAAGTGGTGTTACGCCAGCGTTCAGCACCGTATGGAAACACAACACATCAATTCACCTCGCTATCTACCTATTCTTTAATCTACTTACTATTTTATGTCTGTGCATATAAATATGTTGCACCAAAACACAATATTACCTGCACATAAAATCAATAGCTAGGTGACAAGCAAATGATAGATTAACTGAGGGCAGGAGGTTTTAAATTTTAAAAACAAAGAACAGAAGAGCTGGCTTAGCCTGGCTTTAGCTGGCCCTGCTCCACCTTTCTCTTCTGACTCCTGAGCTACCTCTCATCTTTTGGGGCCAGACTTCCCACAGCGTCCCTAGGCTGATGCCTTAAAAGCACCTTTCAAATAAATCTGGTGTCAGTCATCCCTTTTTCTTCCCCACAGCGTTGTATGGCAGCACGTCCCTCAGAAGGAAGGAGAGGATGCGTGTGTGGGGCAGAGAGGGGAGGAGGAAAGGGGTGTACAACTTCAAAAGTAACCCAGTTCAGAGCACTCAGCCTAAAGCAAAGAAATTAAGGTCTGTGCTTCTCCAGCTGATTGGTAGAGGAGATGAAATCCATACGGTGGTCTTGGCACACTTCCTAGCAGCCAGGTGTCTGTGTGATTAATAATGCAGCCAGTATTCCACCTAGTCTGTCCCAAACCCACCAGGACCTGAGCGTGGCACCCCTGCGTGGAGTAGCCCTGCAGGAGAAACCTACAACACAGACAGCACCCAGACTGGGAAAGCAGAATGACTGTATTTCCTTCAGCCTTCCCTTGGTTGAACAGCAAGGGCCAAAGCCAAGCCATGGAGAAATCATCTGGTTCATCACTGCCTTTAAAAGGAGAGGGGTTTGCATATGAAGGACATGGATATGGCACTTCCTACCACACCAAAAGTTTGTCAATTTATCCCTGGCATGGTGCTCCTTGGCAATCATCCCCCATTTGTATGCAAAGGGTCAGAATTTTTCTAACGTGTCCCAGAAGAACATTAATTGCATTCCAAACCAAACCAAGTCACCAAGGTGGGGGAAAAAAATAGAACAGATTTTATATGAGTGCATCTTGAATCTCCTCCTATATCTCCAGTCAGGAGACTTTGAAGGAGCTCTCATGGTCAGTAGGATCCAACGAACTACTGCCAGGGAATTGGCACCATCTTCAAGTGCAAATTCTTCCCTGGGAGGGTGGTGAGGCCCTGGCACAGGTTGCCCAGAGAAGCTGTGGCTGCCCCATCCCTGAAAGTGTTCAGGGCCAGGCTGGATGGGGCTCTGAGCAACCTGGTCTAGTGGAAGGTGTCCCTTCCATGGCAGGGGGATTGCAACAAGGTGATCTTCAAGGTCCCTTCCAACCCAAACCATTCCACGACTCTATGATTTTGCCAGTTGTGGCAACTTGTTATCCCAAGCAGCTCCTGACATTTTCATGTTAGAGCTGGCCTTAGCTCCCTACAGCCAGCAGAACACACAGCACTGTGACTGCTGCTCTCACTGCCACATGTTTGGAGCATTGTTACTGCAACCACAGATAAACCAGATATCCTAATAGTAAGATTAACATTTCTGATATGGCTCCCTCACTGTCCTTTCTGGCAGTGTGCTGCCAGCTGGCTACACATTGCTGCTCCAGTCGCTGAAAGGTAAGGCTGGGCTCAAACAATGACTCAGATCCACAGGAAGTGTCACAGCTTGTCATATACAATTTTTTCATTGCGTTAGAGCAGAACAGTGTGTAACAGCATTGCCTTTCTCCCACGCATGAGTGAAAAAGGCTAACTCACTCTTCCTCTCTCCTACCCATTCTACCAGCTACACGTTCTCTCCACTCTGGCTCAGGTCCATGGCATCTGACACCCTCTACTCCTTCTACAACCCTTCCTATTTGAAAAGTGGGGAAGGGGAGAAAAGGTGCTTTGTTTGACCAAATGCTGTCTATCATCAGCTCAGTTTCTAACTCATGAGGAAAATTTCAGTGGAAGTTGAATTCCTCTGGTACATGCTCTCTTTTCATTTCAGTCTTGAGAAGTTCTGAAATTACATTTGAAGCAATTCAAAGTCACACACAACAGCTGACAAAGTCACACACAACAGCAACAAATGCTGAGCTTTTATTCATGGACTAACTTTGCTAGTTCTGATGACACCATATGGAAACATGCTGCAAAAACACAGCAGAGAACCATCATTCTTCACCCACGTACCAAATACAGATGATCAAACACTAATTTATTACCTTTATTAACACTTTTATTAATGTATCAATACACTGCAATGCACAGGGTGGGGAGGAAGCTGTGCTGCCTGGAGAGAAATACCTGGGTTATAATTAGATGTAAAGAAATTCTTCCTGGTGAGGGTGGTGAGGCCCTGGCACAGGTTGCCCAGGGAAGTTTTGGATGCCCCATCCCTGAAAGTGTTCAAGGCCAGGTTGGAAAGGGCTTGAAGCAACCTGGTCTAGTGGGAGAAGTTCCTGCCCATCTTCCAACACAAGGCTTTCTATGATTCCATGAAAGATCCCAGATTCAAAAGTGACTCCTAGGACTTCTTCTTGGCATGTGCTCTTGCCCTGTGATAGCAGGGCTACAAACCAGCTGATTCTTGCCAAGATCTCAGACTCATCCCAACTGCTCTTGTGTCACTGTGCCCCACAGACAAATTCATCCACTGCACCTTTGCATTTTCTCTACTCATGAGTCAAACTACCAAAGGCACAGAAAAGAGCAAGGAGGCTGCTCCACCTTGCACAAGCTGTAAAAGGAAATAAATCCCAGCCACTCTCCCATCAGCTGAGAAGGGGAAATACATTATTTTCTTTCTCCAGCAATGCTTCTCCTGCCCCTACAGATCTCTCTACTATTCACCACTGGGTCAAAGCTGTTCCCAGCAGCAGAGACAAGTTATCCAACAGCCCCCCCAGCCAGCTGTGCATTTCCCTCATAATAAACCTGGTAATAGCTGAGGGTCTGGTGAAGGATGCTGACCTCAGAAAATTCTTTGCAAACCAACCTGTACAATGGCAGTGATGTATTGCTGGAAGTGCAGTTTTGTGTTGAGGAGGAAGTCGCGACTACTAAAAGCTCTGACACCTGATTTGCCTGCAAACAATGCAGCTCCTTCTGCAAGGAATGTCCCCGTGCCTGTGCTGGGAGGGGACACAGGGGGAGAGCTGTGACATCGTGAGCGAGCTGAGGAAACCAGCAAGGGAACCGAGAGATGGAGTGTGAAAGAGTTCGAACAAAGGACAAGGGCTGGGCAAAATGCCTCCAGAGTTGTCAAAACCAGGCAGCCCCACAGGACTCCTCACAGGCTCTGAACGGAATTGGGAAAGCATGATTTCAATGTATTTTAATTTTGTTGTTCTTCTTCTTTGTCATTTTCAGGTGGGGTTTTCCTATCAAACTGGATGCAGGTACTTATTTGTGATTGTTATTAAATATAGCATTCAGTTATTTAGTATAAATACACTGGAAAGTTTCCTCGTGCTCAAACTGCATGTCTGTGGGTTGAAGAGCCACACACTTTTTCTTTTCACTTCCTTTCATCTCATTGACAAAAAGCACTGAGTTTTTGTTTGATATTAGCTGAAGGTGATTCTTAGAATAATCTGGCTGATCTACCCCCTCCTATCCAAATTTCTTTATTCATACATTTTGGTAAGAATTTCTGGTGGTCTCAGAATTCATATCTTTTACTTTGAAAATCTGTACCATCTACATCTAGGAAAACTGCCTGTAAACTACTACTAGACAAGATCACAATCAGATGTTTCCTTCTCTGGGGTTTCTTTTTTACGTTTCCTACAGTACCAGCAATGCTGCTTCCTTTGGGGTCTGCGTCCTGAAGAAACAGCACAGCTATGAGAAACTGATTTTAGAAAAGGAAGTGAAAACTGTTTCCAGTCTGTAAACCTGGAGGTTTACAGAGCAGGATAATAAAAAGAGGACACAACAGACTATAAATAAACAGTCAGTGGTATTCTGACTAGACCACTCATGCAATTATTTCTGTATCCTGTTTGGGATGTTAATAGGAATAGTTTGTGAATAGGAACTAATAGAAGGTTAATAAGATTATAATGATGCATGCAAATAATTGTGAATTTTCCAGAAATCTTCCATCCTTGTTCATTAAGTAGAAATTTGCTTATACCATCAGTTTCTTATAATCTTCCTAAATTTATTCTCTGTTCACCTGTGTGTCTACCTTGCCTCAGATAATAATGTGAAGAGCTTTATAAGAAGTCATCATGACTTTCGGGGTAGTAACCATTTTTCTACTGGGGAAACATTAGCTGAGATTTGGTATCTTAAAATAGTCCCATTTCTTTCCCCTTTAAATCACTAAGGAGGGTTCACTGTTTGCACCTCAACTGAGGCCTCTGGACTTCTGGCATTAGCTGATCAAGCTTGCAGTAACACAACCTGGTTTATGAAATAATTATTTCTTTGTGGCATTTAGTTTTCATTTTATTCCTTCTAGGACCTTGGTCTTTGTGAGGAATATGGCTCTTGGTCTCCAGGAGGAACAGGGCTGGGATAAGAAGTCCAATGTCCATCCCATCACATGGATATCATGTGACAGCTCACTGCAGAGAATATATTTTCTTTGATCTATTTTAAACTTTCTCCTTTTTTTTTTTTTTTTTATTTCTGAAAGTCCCCTTGTTTAACTGAGGTCATAGAGGACAGTGATACAGCTCATTTTGGTTGTCCAACACCTATCAGACATGATTGCATCTGGGCATTGACAAATGGGTGAGTGGATAAAGTCCAGGACTACACAACCAAAGATGGATTAAAGGAGGAGAAACAGACAGGAGAAAGTAGATTCCCACGTCAGACCATCCCTGAAGAGGACATGACCATCCCAATCCATGGCCAAAGACGGCCAGATGCAGCTGGCCAGTGGAACAAGCTTTTGGGTCAAGGATGAATGGAGATCATAGACATGTGCCAGAACACCATGAGCTCTGGATTTGGCTGGGGGAAGATATGAAGCTGGATATTTATGTGGTTATGAGCCTCACAGAACTTCCTTTGTGTAATTTCATCTGAAAATGCAAGAGACTGTGTGAGCACTGCAGAAGGGCAAGCAGAAGACTTATTCTAATAAAAGACAAGCCAGCAATTATAAGCCAGTCTCAGTTTCACTTTGAAGCCTAGAAACACACTGAAACACGTTGCTCACTGAACCATTTGTAAGTAAGCCAGGTAGTAATAAGATAGAAGATGAAACATGAGTTTGTGAAGAACAAATCATGTCAAATCAATCTAATTCCTTCTAATGCCAGGATAGCTGGCATAATAGATGGAAGAACATAAAAATCTGATATACCAAAACTATTCTAAGGTTTGTAGCACATTCCTGTGAGTCATTCTTTTCAGTAAACATGCTTCTGAAGCCTGGGTATGATCACTGAAAAGCAGTTGCAGAACTAGTTGCAAAAAATACTCAAAGTACTGTGGCAGAGATGTCCCAGACTTTGAAAAGCACTCAGTGACAGACTGGGTACCTGTATAGAATCAGCATACAATGCTATTAAAAGAGAGCTTTCAGAAACACCAGAAAAGATCAGGATTCGTGTTTTCTTGGTAAACTGCAGAAATGGTCAGCAATACCTAGAAATTATGTTTAGCCCAGGTAAGCGTGGAACTCGCCTGGTAGGGCATGGCTTTGAGCACCCTGGTTGTGTGAAATGTGTCCTGGCCTATGGCAAGGGTGTTGGAACGAGGTAGTCCTTAAGGTCCCTTCCAACCCAAACCATTCTGTGGCTCTATGAAACATCTACCTGGGAGCTCAGAGACATAAATTCCTAACATGTGGGAGCTTTCCATCAGGACAGATATAGATGTACTGAAGAGAGATGCTGGTAGAAAGCATCACCTGCAAGGACAGTTTTCAGGAATAAGATTTGTTTGGTCAAGAGAGGAGGAAGTTCAATGAGGACAATCAAGCTTTCCTCCCATGCAGAAAAGGCTGTTTTAGTGATGATGGTAATCTTTGTTTCCCAGTGGCACTGAGGATAGGACAGGGAAAAAAAATGGTTCAATCTGCTGCAGAAAGGATTTAGGTTATCTATTCAGAGTGCATGCTGAATAACAAGTCCCATAATCACAGAGTCTGGGATGGGGAGGTTGTGGAATCTTGCTCCATAACCTTTAAGACCACAGTAGGTGGATATCAGATGGATATCAGCCTAGGTATGTCTAGCTCCCACTTTTGAGCAGAGTGGGACTAATGTCATCTTGTCTGCCTGGACAAAAGCACAAACCATCTACATGGAGGGAAGACAACATACCCTGTATTTAAGTTATCCAATTTTTCTCCAACATGAAGATGACACTTTGCTTCAGATTTCTGTAAGAGCTTTCATATTCATTTTCTTCATGTTAGACAAGTTTCATCAGGAACTATAGTGACAGGACAAGGATTAATGGGTTCAAACTGAAAGAGGGGAAAATTAGGTTGGATATAAGGAAGAAATTCTTTACTGTGAAGGTGGTGAGGCCCTGGCACAAGTTCCCCAGAGTAGTTATGGATGCTCCATCCCTGGAAGTGTTCAAGGCCAGGTTGGATGGGCTTGGAGGAATCTGGTCTAGTGAAAGGTGACCCTGCTCATGGCAGAGATGTTGCCACTGGGTGAGCTCTAAGGTTCCTTCCAACCCATTCTGTGATTCTATGATTCTATTAAATTGTGCTTATCTTTTGGATTTTTGCTTAGAAGAAGTGGAAAAATTAGAAGTAGTGGGGCCCTTGCAGAATTTATTCACATATGAGCTCTTTTGAATGGTAGAAGGGAATTTTCATTGCTCCTATCCCATATAAACCTGTGAGAAATCCACCTCAGCACTAAGTCCAAGTTGGTTGGGTGAAGCATGGATCTCAGGAAGGTATCTAACCATATTATGAGAAACATGAGAAGGAAAAAAATACTTTATCAGTTTAGCAATTTGTGCTGAAGTTGGTCTCACTGACTAAAACACAAGTGAGATTTGTGAGGTTTCGTTTTTCAGCTGTGGCTTTTTCTTATGTCTCTCTCTGCTGGGCTACTTTAGAAGACTTTTTTCCTACAATCAAATTCACCTAAGGATCTGCTAAGAAAATATGTCCACAAGACTTTGTTGGTCTGGGATAAAGGCTACTGCAACCTCAGAAATATAGTTACATTAATTTTTCATTCTTGGCTGAGGTTCTATCTAAGTTGTAGTGGCTGGAGGCAAGTATAATTCCCTCCATGTGTTCAATGAAAAGAATCCATTGGAAGACTGGCACTCCCTTGGCACATGACTTTTTTTTTTCACTCTGTGATACCATGAGGTCTTTTGTTCCATTTCACTTCACAGTTTCTCCATTGAGAAGCTGTGATTTATTGGCATAGGCAAACACAATATGAATAATGCCTTTATGCTTTCTCATCTGAGATGTAACTGAAAAGTTTGATATGGTGCCTAGAAATTCTACATATTCACACTAGATCACCCAACAGAATGTTCCCATGAAGTGCTGGAATGGCATTTAAACTGAGTCAGTGAAAGAAAGAAAAAGTATCCTGGGCAGGGAGTAAAAAGGAGAGGAGAGGAGAGGAGAGGACAGGGGAGGAGAGGACAGGAGAGGAGAGGACAGGAGAGGACAGGAGAGGACAGGAGAGGACAGGAGAGGACAGGAGAGGACAGGAGAGGACAGGAGAGGACAGGAGAGGACAGGAGAGGACAGGAGAGGACAGGAGAGGACAGGAGAGGACAGGAGAGGACAGGAGAGGACAGGAGAGGACAGGAGAGGACAGGAGAGGACAGGAGAGGACAGGAGAGGACAGGAGAGGACAGGAGAGGACAGGAGAGGACAGGAGAGGACAGGAGAGGACAGGAGAGGACAGGAGAGGACAGGAGAGGACAGGAGAGGACAGGAGAGGACAGGAGAGGACAGGAGAGGACAGGAGAGGACAGGAGAGGACAGGAGAGGACAGGAGAGGACAGGAGAGGACAGGAGAGGACAGGAGAGGACAGGAGAGGACAGGAGAGGACAGGAGAGGACAGGAGAGGACAGGAGAGGACAGGAGAGGACAGGAGAGGACAGGAGAGGACAGGAGAGGACAGGAGAGGACAGGAGAGGAGAGGACCCTCTGTGCACGAGAGGGTGGTTGGGCACTGGAAGAGATTCCCCAGGGAAGTAGTCATGGCACCAAGGCTGCCAGAGCCCAAGGAGTGTTTGGACAATGCTCTTGGGCACATGGTGGGATTGTTGGGGTGTCCTGTGCAGGGCTAAGTGTTGGTCTTGATGATCCTTGTGGTGGGTCCCTTCCAACTCAGAATATTCTGTGATTCCATAATGATACAGATTTTCCCTTGCTAATCAAAAAGATAACCTTTTATGTTCTATGTGGATATTACAGATACACAGCAGTGTATATATATATATAATATAAGAAATGGCTATTGCATATGAAGTCTGGATGCAAAACAGAAATCTGGATAACAAACAGATCATACCTGTGACATGCACGTCAATCTGTAATTTGAGTTTACCTTTCGAATGTCTTGTCATTCTGAGACACAGCATCAACTTCTCCAGAACCCAGGGGATCCCACCATGTTTTAATGGAATGTCTTCTTTACTTTTTGGTGTCGTGAGGACAAAGAACTGGGATGGGGAAAGGGGGAAGAATGGGCCACCAATGATTCCCAGAAATGGGGTGTATTATCTATAATAGAAGCATGCTACTTCCTTGAACTTAAAAGTTTTAGGGAAAAAATCAATTCATCCTGAAAGAATTAATACTAAGGGGCAAATCTGTCATTTCTGGTACTGTTTCTGTGGAACATGTGTTCCAGTTACTTTTCTGTGTCATTTCTGGAGTGTGAAACTATTAGTTTGGTGGCCTGTGCATCAGGAAAAGGATGAAAGCTGCCTGATAACTGTCCAGAAAATTGGCCTCTTTCACTATGAGATTGTTTGTAGAGAGGAATTTAGAAAGGAAAAAAAAAAAAAAAAAATCCCACACTGCCAATTAAATAAAAGCTTGAAATCAAGATGCACTTACTGCCAATGAGGGTGAAACCCTCTCATTTAATTCTTCTACACTTGTGGGGGTTTGGAAACATGAGTGACACTTGAGCATCTTTGGAAACAAGGAAGTGGGAAAGATAAGGAGGGAGCAGGAGGGATGTGATACTTGGGGAAAAGAAAATCCTGTGAGCTCGAGCTCAAGCTCAAGTTGGCTGACAAAGTAGTGGTGTCCACTGGTGAGGTTCTACAAGGTTCATTGGTTCTTCAAAGTTCATGTACAGTTATTCTCCACTGAGACACGGCATCCAAGGGTCCCAGCTCTGCCCTCAGCCACACCACCCAGTGATTTAATAAGACACCCAAGAGATTACTTACAGGCCTGTGAGAGGCTTTGTTTTCAAAAGAAAGTATTTCAGGTGCTGACTTGTATTTCTGGTGAAAATGGAAGCTTTGAAGTGTGAGTAATTCAGCTCTGGCTGGATTGTGACCTGCCTCTGTCAGGGATGTGGAAGGGTCTGGAGATCAGAAATGTAAGCCCTGGCTGGACCAGCTCGCTCAGGGATTAAGAGTGATGTCTATGCCCTACACAACAGGAGTTGTACCCAGAGTTCTGCACTGCAAACCCATTCCTAAGTGGCACTTTGCATGCAAAGGGCTCAGTCTCCCCAGGACACCTCATGAGAACTGTGTCCTGG
Source organism: Dicrurus megarhynchus (assembly GCA_013399195.1). Classification (NCBI taxonomy): domain Eukaryota; kingdom Metazoa; phylum Chordata; class Aves; order Passeriformes; family Dicruridae; genus Dicrurus; species Dicrurus megarhynchus. The sequence goes on from VXAD01004229.1 coordinate 80,790, forward strand.
AGCCAGTTCTCCATGTGCTTCACACAAGGAGGGGCATAATCGGACTGCAAGTAATTTAAAATACAGAAACAAGCCAGGAGCTTGGCTAGCCTTGGCTTCTGGGCCTCCTTCAGAGCACGGGACCTTAATGCATGTCTAAATCCTCTGGTGCTCCAGTCTTTAATCTCCATGGGTCTCTTTTCCCCACCCATCAAATGAAGATGCCTTTGCTCTTCAGTTTATCTATTTAAAATTTAGTCCTTATTTAGCTCTAGTGCCTGCTCTGGAACTAGTTTCATTTTATGCCAGAGCTAGAAGGTAATTATACTCTATCTGTATTTGTCTAGCTGGTTATGTATCCTAAATACATATCCCTCAAAGAAAGCTTGACAGCTTCTGCTCTCCTGACTATCTTCTAGTCAAACTAAGGGACATAAATGTTTTCCTTTCCTTTCCTTTTTTTTTTCTTTTTTTTTTTTTGGCCTTTCATTCTGAGTAACAAACAAAGAGAGAAGGAAATGATGACATTCATACCTTCAGAAAAGGACAAATGAGCATTTCCTGCCTCAGAAAATCACCTTCTTCACAAGTTCTGTTTAAGCACCCGTTTGACAGCTGTGAGTTGTCTACATAAAACAAGAGAGTTGGAAGAAACAAATATATTCTTGGTCTTTAGTGATGTGGTATTTATAAACGAGAAAAAATATCTGATCATTTATATTGACACCTACAAAAACTGCAATTTCCTTGTTAACAAATGACATGAGAAAAAAAATTCTGAAATACATTAAGTAGCAGAGAAGTGTCCTTACTTAATGCTTCTTAAATGTTTTTGAGTCATAAATATCTACTAGTTAAAAAAAATACTCACCTTTAATTCAGCTACAAGAAACTAAACTAGATACCTTTGGATTTTTGTTTTGCTATGAAAATGACTAAGAAAGAAGAAATATTTCTATCTTAGGGACAGAGTTCAGTACAGAGTAATGTTAACACAGTCACCACGAATTGTTCTTATTCCCTAATGGGTCTTGGCTGTGTAATTAGTATTCATCTGACCTCAATTGCTTAAAATAACCTGCCAAAATCAGACAATGACAATTGTAAGGTAACACTGATATGTAACTACAATCAGTTTCAAGGGAAGCTGTACAAACAAGGGGAGAATGGAACTCTGGCCTAGTTTCAGCCAAGATAGAGTTAATTTTCTTTGTAGTAGCTGGTTAAGAGCTGTGTTTTAAATTTAGTATGAAAATAATGTTGATAACACATTGATGTTTTAGTTGTTGCTTAGTGCTTACCCTAAATCAAGGACTTTCAGTTTCCCAGGCTCTGCTAATGAGGAGCTGCACAAGAAGCTGGAAAGGAGCATGGCCAGAACAGCAGACCCAAACTGACCAAAGCGATATTCCATGCCACAGACTGTCATGCTCGATATATAAACTGGGAGGAGTTGTCCAGGAGGGGCCAAGCAATGCTCAGGATGGGCTGGACTTTGGTCAGCAGGTGGTGAGCAATTGCGTTGGGTCACTTGTCTTATTTGGATTTTATTCCTCTTTTTGTTACCTCCCTTTTCATTCTAATTCTTATTATTGTTGTCGCTATTGTTATTATGATTATTATCACTATATTGTACTTTATTTCAATTATGAAACCACTCTTATCTCAACCCACACATTTTACCTTTTTCTAACTTTCCTCCCCATCCTTCCAAGGGCCATTGACTGAGCAGCCATGTGGTACTGACTTGTTGTCTGGACTTAGACCATGGCAAGCTCATACTATCTTGGCTCTCACCTCCTGTCTGATAAAAAGAAACATAACTATCAACTAGGCAAACTACCAGCCACAGATCTTTCCCTAGTCTAATATTCAAAGAACCTTGATTAACAAGAGAGGTGGTAGAAACAATACCAGCAGCAGAGCTGGTGAAGTGTGATCCCTCTGTACTCAGCAGAGCCTTAATGAACAGCTGGAATGACACCTCTGATCATAACATCTTTACCACTTCTCTGGCAGAAATTTGCCTCCTTCCCTGCAGACATATGCATTTCCCACTGTACTTCCCTTCCATCACTTTATAAGCAAGATGACATTACATGTAAGATTTACAGCCTTTGGTTGATACAGAGTTTAGTTATCTAGTCAAAACCATTTCTGTGGGATCTGTCTATACTTAGAGAAAGAAAAGGTCATTCATGCAATCAGTAGGTGTTTTCCACAGGAGAAAGAATTTCCCTACTGAAGTGTCTGAAGTGTCTGAATACAGAAGGTTAATTTCCCTGCTGAAGAGCTTGGCTGTGGGAGACAAATACACTTGGACAGGTTTGTGTAGTCAGAGACTGGGTAGACACTGTATGGCTCAAAACTAGGGCCCAAATCCTTTGATTTAAACCTGTGTTTCATGGGTCCTCTAACTTGAAGCAGTTAATCAGAGGTGGATATAAGCAGGAAAAGCACAGTGATGACACTGCACAGTTTTTGTCACCAGCACAAAGGTGGCAATTTAACAGGAACTGTTTCTGCAGAGCAAGCAGGTCGTGAAGCACACCATCCCACAGTGATCTACAGTACAGAAGTCTCAAACATACCCACCAACATTGTTGATTAGGGTGTCGTGGAGTTTGTAAAAAACACTGCGTGTTTCATGCTCTGAGATCCTAAGTTCTTTTCAACCATTATCTTTAGTTCTGTAATAAGTTTTCTAGAATCATTACCCATTTAGACTTTCAGGACTGGGGTTCCCCTGAGGTTGGATTTATCTCCTTATCTTAAAGCATCTATAACACAGATGCTTACATCTAAGCTAGTCATCCTCAGGTCCCTTTACAGTGAATAGAGAGGAAGAGGCGTCTGGAGAAGGTGATTCATCTCATCCTAATATAGATATCAAACAAGTATCAGATTAATTGCTCTCTAGAGATACCTGTTTATCTCTATTGACAATAAAAGCAGCCTAGAGTGACTAACTCAGATTTACCTGCCCATGTGTTGGTTGCCTACAGTTAGCTGAGATAAATCCCAGCCAGAGCTTCCTTTGATCAAGCAATTCAACCACTATCATGAAATGTAACAGATAAGAAGGGCAAGAGTGGATGAACAGGAAGGACAGAGTAATTGTGTGCTACCCGATCAGGAATAAACACACCAGTGAAGGGATTCATAATCTTACACTAGCCCGGAGATATCTTCCTTTCCATTTGTCCAAAGTGAACCAGAGGGGAACGCTCTATCTGTCCTCAGGAACATGCTCCTATCTCTTCATGGTAGCCTGTTTTGTAGATCAGAGCTGAGGATTCCCTGAGCTGACTGGACTCATCAAAGCCTCTCTCAGCAAGTGTGAACATTATGAATTACAGACACCTGAAGATCTCACCCTTGACCTTCTGCTTCAGGACTTGAGTGATTTGCTCTTGGAGTTCAGATTTTCATTGATGATCCAGCCTCGTTGTGCTGTTACTCAGATGAAGGAAAAAAAAGAAATCTGAGAAATATTGACACACAATGAGGGTTTCCCTTTCTTTCGCTTGTTTTTACACCAGTATTTTCCCTGCCACAATTTGAAAATGCTGCTGCACCAAAAGAGGATAAAGCTAATCCTCATTTCACATAGTTGTCCCTAAGGGACAAACTTACAATTCACTCTGTCCAGTCTTGGACCAAACAGATCCAAGATCAGTGAGAATCTCTACTTCAAATGCTTTTTCAGCTCTCTAGGAAAATCTGCTGTTTACCTGCATTTTCCTGAATTTGATATTTTTTTAATTTCTTCTTATCCTACAAGAAAAAAATCAAACCAGATACCCTCCGCCTGTGTTGGCTGTTAGAGAGAAGGGAGAAGGAATAAATCTGGCTTCAAAAATTTTTGACAGTTGGTGTGGTAATGAGCCCATTCCGACTGAAATGACCTCATTGCTGCTCATTTTTCCTGGCTACCAATCGGTTTATGAAGCTCTTTTAACATCTAGAGAAGTGTTAATGAATCAAGTGTTTAAAAATAACATACACCAGGAGGTTGTAAATTACAGCCCCAGCATCCTTTGAATGAATTCACATCCCACTTTGCCAACACTCACCTGGTACCCGTCTGCTGCAACATGGATGTTCATTCAAGGCCTGAATTTATTATCCACAAATACGTGTTTGGGGTTCCACCAAGCCTTGACTCATCAGCATCCAGCTCAGCTGTCAGTTCTGACACAGCAGAAGGGGGAGAGAAAACAGTGGTCATGAGGGGGTGTCACTGCCTTAAGGAGATGAAGCAGATGGAGAACCAAGGCCAGCTCTGGCCATCCTGAAGGAATGTTAGAGCAAGAGCACACAGTGGTCAGTGCTGAATCAGTGCACCTCACACAGTTCAGGCTCTCTCTGGAGGTGGATCAGGTACCATTTAGTGTGGTTAACTAAAGCACCACCACTGGCATGGTGTTGGTATGGACTTTTTCTCAGGAATTCAGTTTGCTTGGCTGTCAGCAAACCTAAGAAGGAGAGGTCAGCTCACAGACTGAGATGTCAGTAACTTGATGTTGTAGCAAAAAAGAATAAATTTTTTCTGGACATCAACATGCCTGTTGTGTGTAACTGAAAGTAGCAGCAATGCAACTGTACTCAGGACACAAGACTTAGGGTTTTGTTTCCAGGCTGAGCATCATTCTTCAAAAATAATGCTGACAGATTGGAAGGAGTCAAGAGGAGAACAAAAAGAAAGGTTAAAAATTAAAAGAACCAACCATAACAAAGGTTGATGGGGCAGAGTTTCTAAGGCCAGTGGTCATCTCACCTATTCCCCCTGTAGCTGTGACATGGAGCTGCAAGTGTAGGTTTGAGCTGGATTTAAATAAAGCCTGGGCACAGCAATGTGGAACACATTCTCTTCACCCTGCTTCTCCAAGTGCTTTTCAGGAAGAAAATTTTATAAATAGGAACAGTGTCATGCTTGAAAGCCAACTCTTACCTGTCCTTCTGTCCCATCAAACTAGACAAATCTTAGGGATTCAGCCCAGCCCAAAGTAAGGATAAATCAAGACTGAAAAATTATTCTGTAGGACTCCTGGGAATGATCAAGTCAATCCTTTTCCTAATGATGTCAATGGCAAAGCATGCAATGACTGAGGTGGCAAGGAACTAGGCTTTAAATCTCTTTAATTAGAATATAAGAGTAATTTTTGCTAACACTTTTCTTAGTGATATATATATATATACGTGTGTGTATACTTCTTAATGAAGTAGCTGGGTTCACATTCAAAACCAGCACACTGGCACTCAGGAAGGCAGACTACATTAGAAATGTTATCAAGATTAAAAAACAAAACCAAACCAAAAAAAAAACCCAAAAAAAAACCAAAATGGGTAACAGCTGAATTTTGTGATTCAGTGGTAACATTTATACATCTCATCTCTTGGCCCAGAAGATTAGTGCTTTTTCCCCCACCAGGCACTTTGTTCCATCTTAAAATGTAATGGTAATCAGCAAGCTGAAGCAAACGGCCATCACTCACCCATTTGAGTCTTCCCTTGGCCACCAAATGAAGCTCATGCTGTTGAAATATCCAGAAGATCTGGGATTGCATGTAAATGAGTGAGGAGCCCAACACAAACCACTTTATTGTTCTCTGGTTCATACCTGAAAAGCTCCTGGTTTCAGACTATGAGCAAAACTCTCCTCTTGTCTCAAAGAAAAAAAATTATTCCTAAACCCACAAAAAAGAAAGCAGATCTATGAAAACCAGGATAGACTAGATTCCATGCAAAGTGTCAAAACAGATTTTGTTTCTGCCTAAAAGAATCTTCTGGTTTTGTGCAGGTAGATGCAAATGCTGAAAAATTCTCTCTGCTTCCATGACTTTACTCCAAGTTTACAGAGGTGTAATCAAGGACTGAATTTAACTCATTGTGTTATTATTTTTCAATCCAAACCACCTCTTAGTAAAATAAATGCATTGAAAGGCTCACTGCAAACAGCACCTGTCAACCAAAGGGGTTTTCTGAAAAGTAAAAAAGGGACTTACATTTTTTACTAAAGTTGACAAAATTTAGGTCGTTGGTTAAAATGCCAAGATATCTTCGATAACACATTTACACACCTATAAAAACAAAAGTTCACTCAAAAATTCCAATAAATGGTCCTTAGGTTGTATAAGAGCCATACAGCTGCAAAAACATCAAATATGTCTCTGATAGATTTTAAAGCAACAGTCAAAGAGAATTTTTGTTTACAACTTCTAACTCGGTTTTAATTTGTCCTTTTAAATTTGAACTCCTCATTAATTAAAAAACAAATATTGAGATTTTGAAGGGGAGACATCACTCTGTCCTCAGTCTGAAGTTTCCATGTAGATCCCAGGATGTGCCCAACCAAATTTCTTCTTTAACTAGACAAATACGAGACAGAAAAAAGAAATAAAAGAGGGGAAAAAATTCTGGGTGAAAATGGTCTAAAAACACATCCTCAGCTGATGTAAATCTGCTTGGTGCTAATGAAGTGTGCAGGGTTACATCAGCTGAGGGATTAATCCAGGTCTCACAGTGAACGCAAATTGAAAGCTGAGAAATGCCAAATGCCATCACGATATGAACACATTGAGAAAATAAAAAGGTAAACTGAAATAATGAGGGAAATCAAGGCTCCACATTAAACAAGGCCCCATCACACACTCTGTGAAATCCAAGCCAAATAATAGATTCCAACACAGCTTGTTAGGTGCACAACAGTTTTCCAAACATTTACATTCACATTTTACTGGACAATGTATGGCCTGAGTTTCTATTAAGCCATTATTACATTTTGCAGACATCATTTTGACACATTTTTGAGCGGGCTGGAAGCCCTTGTTTATTCAGCTTTCCCCTTGGGCACTTCAAGATTTTATTCTCCTGTAATTCCAGTTCTGCTTTGCCTAGGTACACCTTTAACAGTCATAGCTGTGTTTTTAACTCAATGACTGACTGACAGAAGTGGCTGGATTTTGAAACCTTGCCATCAAAGCCACTCTGTCCACACAATGCTGACATACGAGTCCGTATAAGGGAAATGTAAAGGGCACAAAAGACTTTTTAAGCAAAGGTGTGAATTTGCCCAGACCTTCAAAACTAATTTCTCGTCAAAACAACAAAAAAAGTTGTAGATAGACTACGAAAAATCCCATCAACCAGCAGTGTTCCCACATAAGCCTTATATTTTCTCTCCTTGGTGCTTCTTTGTGCCTATATAATAGAGATAGACCATCAAAGAGCACCTGACTTCCATCGACCTCAGTAAGATTAGAATTCACAGTGTTTAAAGCATTAATAGTCATCCAGAGGATTTACTGTCATCAGTAATAGCTCTGGGGGACTTACTGTACAAGCGTGTTGTCTGGAATAGACAAAGACAAAATAATAAGGTGTCTTCTAGGGTTATAAGATTTGAACTAATTTCAGCATGTGGACACAAGGCAAAAGTCTTCTTGAAGGCAAAGCCAAGAACATGGCATGAAAATGGCCGTACCCTGTGAAACTAAATGTCCAGCTGGCGTTAACCCTGTCTTCAGCAAAGTTCAACAGGAAGTGCCAAGCAGAAGGTATGAGCAAGAAAAAGTGAGACCTATATTCTTAGAAGACTATTTTCTATGCTTCTAACAAACTGGTTCAAGGCCCTACCTGTCTAGAACTAAACAACCTCAGAAGAAATTTGATCAGTTTGTGAATGTACCATCTGCAAGGTCCTGTGGAGGACACTCCCATGGTTTAGCCTCATGTTGTAAGAGTAACCTTTTCTTTCTGTTTTTGTTGTGGTTGGCACTAACTCATTTTATTTTACACATTTTAATTTTGCTTCTTTTATTGGGGAAAAAAAAAAGAGAGATTAAAAAGTTCCTTGTTTTCCTTCTCCAAAAACTGAGAAGTAACCTCTGTTATGTCAGTTCTTTTGACGGATGAACAGTTTTTGTCTAGTTATTCTAGTTATTCTATTTTCTTTTTTCAGTTCTGTCATATTTTCTTTGAAATGAAGAAAACCATCACTGCACACAATATTCAAAGTATGGGAGCCAGATTGGCTCAAGGCCAGGTTGGACAAGGCCCTGAGAAACATGATCTAGTGAGTGGCATCCCTGCCCATGATGGGGGTGAGAACCAGATGATTTTGAGATTGCTTCCAACCCAAATCATTCTATGATTTTATTCCATGATTTTATTATTATAGATTTATTTAGAGACATATTGATGTTTTCTAGTTGTTTTCTGTTGTTTTCTTAGGAGGTATCAAAACCTAAATTACTTTTTGACATCTATCAAGCTTTGGTCTGATATTTCCATCAAAATACAACTCCAAGTTCTGTGTTTCTGAGTAATAAAAAATCAGTCTCAAGGTGGAACCTGAATATAAACTCTCATCATATCCCAAGACCTGGATCTTAATGCAGCTCTGAATTTCTCAGAGGAACCATGTCCACCTCCAGAGACAGAAAACCAAAATTCTGGATACAAAGCCCAACAAATTAGTGACCAAATGCAAGATCTGCAGAGCTACAGATCTCAGTTTAAAGGCTCTTGTCAATATTTAAAGAATATTACTGCTGTCCTGTTGTAATATAACAGACAGGCACAATATTAATATTCAATTAATGACTGACAAAATATGCATTTCTCCTCAAAAACATATCAGCAGAAGCTAACTAAAGTTTCAGAGTGTACAATTTACTTTTTACATTTATTTGTCATCCTCTCTGAGCAAAGCCATAGAAAGAAGCTTCTGACTGACCTTTTTCCACAGGAAGATTCCAGCTTCCGGAAGGAATCATTAAAGACTATTCCCCACTATGCTACAAACTCTGAGCTCAGTTATACTCACACTGTGTCCTTTATGACATATGTCTGCAAGAAGGCCTTGGAATGGGTATAAACCTGATGGAATATTTTTCTTTCAGACTGAAGACTATGCAAGGCACAACTTAAGAGCATATAAAACAGGACTTTTTAATGCTTTCTGGTTTTTTCTGAACTACATAGCAATACTTATGAAACACTTTGATTTTTTTGTGCCGTGAAACCTATTCAGAAGTATGTGTACAATTTTCCCTACCATTTCTTAAGAGATTAGAAAGAAACTTTCTCCTTATATTATGATACATTTTACTCTAAAATTGGTCAAGTTTGGTGACTGAAATGGAATAATCTTATAAGTGGAACTATCCTTGATGGTGCATATTCATTTTGATATCAAGGCAGAAGGATGAAGATGGCAAAGGATCCTGAAATATGAATTAAAAGGTCCGTGCTCAGAATTAGGCTTCACAGGGCCAAAAGAAAAAGTTTACAAGAGAGGTATCTATAGCTCATCTGGAGTGTCTAGACTGCCTAGTAAATCAATGAAGAGAAGAGAATTAGGCACTTCCAGGCTGAAATTCATTGCATCATTCTAGACAAGGAATCTAAAATTAGTGATATGAATCATGCTCTAAAGGTAATATTTTTTCTTCAGTCTATATAAAGAATCTGAAAATGATGAGCTCAGATGAGGGCTCTACTCCGGAAATACTTCAAGTTAGCTGGGATGATTTCAGTTCCTCTTTCTTTGCTAACTTAAAACATTTTAGATTGGCAGTATCCTGATTTAGGGAGTTCCATAAATAAAATCTTCATGACAGATGATGTGATGGCCATCTAAGTCATTGGAATTGCTGTCATTGACTTTAAAGGCACAAGTTTTATCTGGGATGGAGCCTCTCCCTCCTCAGTGTAGCTGACTAAAAGTTCAATATTAAGTAAAACTTGTTGTCAAGGTCCCTGTGAAATCCATGGAGTGGCATAACCATGATTTTAGTCACTCTGTACTGAAAAGCTGTGAAAGGAACATAGGATGAATACACAACTGCTGGTGCCCATGTCTCCCAGCAAGAATAGCAGGAATCCAGAGAACTAGTTTATATCAAACTCCTAATTTTTAGGAAGCTATAATTAATTGTGATGAATCCTGGTCTCTGTTTTATTCACTGCATTTCTTCTTTTTCTAGTTTTAGAGAAAATACAGTAATAATAGTTGTAATATTTGGAAAGGAATGGAATCATAAAAACCACAGAATGGTTTGGGTTGGAAGAGATCTTGAAGATCATTCCATCTTCCTGCCATGGGCAGGGACACCTTCCACTAGGTCAGGTTGGTCCAAGCTCCATCCAACCATGCCTTGGACACTTCAAAGGATGGGGATTCCACAACTTCTCTGAGAATCTTGTTCCATTGCCTCATGACCCTCATAGTAAAGAATTTTTTCCTGATATCTAATATAAACTTACTCTCTTTCAGATTGCGGCCATTCCCCCTTGTCCTGTCACTACATGCTCTGGTATTGGGTAAATGTTTCTCTTTTTCCACTGAGTTAAATTGTTTGGAACTGAAACAGAAAGTCTCTATAACTGCTAATTTACACCATGTTTCCCACTGGGTTAGAATGTCACCCATCAAAGATACTCTCTTGTTCCAAGTGGCCTTTAAAACTCTTTGTCATAAATAACAGCCCAGACCAGTGCAGCAACTGGTTCAGAAAGCTTGATTAGACATGTGCACCTCTACAAATCACTTCCCCTTCTTCCCTGAGTCATGAACACATTTGAAGAGCTCTACTTCCTAAAGAAGTCATTCCAAGCTGAAAGATAGGTCTTCCATTTTTTTTCCATTTTTAGCCTATTATTTTTTTCCTGTGTAATTTTGGAGCCAAACCTGGAGAGTAACATACACTACATGTAATATTTAGTCATTTTGTCTTCTCCCCTCACGGGTAATATATTCAGCAAGGCATTTCTTCCCTCTGTCTCCTATAGATCAATATTTTCCCCAATGCTAGAATTATTTTTTTCCCTAGATTCAGTAGCAAAACTAAAGTTCCCTCGGGACTTCTTGGGACACCATGAAACTTTTTATTACTCTTATATTATGAATATGCTTCATTTATTACACTGATGTATTTCAAGATAAAGGTCAAGATTTACTGCAGGCAAGGAAGAGAGGAGTATCACTGTAGGAGTGCAGTTTTTACTGAGAAAGTATGTTTTGGGTTTTTTTTATTTGGAAGGATTTTCAGTCCTTTGTAAAGACTGTTAATTTAAATTCTTAGGAAATATTTTAAGGAGTGTTAATTTGATTTCTTTAAGCTCCTTAAGAGAAAATTAAAACCAAGAAAAAAAGAAATCAAAGATTTCAACAAGAGGCAATACATAAATGATGAGAAAATTTAGCTCCACAGTTCCATGAGAAGGTTGTGGCATTAACCCAGGAAGTTGTGTATGAAGGGTTCATTTTCAGACTCACCACAAACATTTTTTTGTCCATAAATCTTCCCTGTCATTCTATAAAATGAAGATAAATGTGCTTTGGTCCTTCCTGGAACCTGAAGTTTGCAGTTTTTTCAAGTATTCTGGTGAAGAAGAACACATTACTCTCTTAGATTTGAGCTATTCAGCGATTTTCCATTGAAATTATCTTCTGATGGAAGATGCATGTTTTGCTAAAGTTGAAGCACTACAACTTCCTTAGGAAGCAAAATTACAAATTTCTTCTGTCTGTTTGTTTTAGCCAGATGTCAACCCAGATTTTGGACATTTTCTCTCTTTTCAGGGGTTTCTAATAAATCAGCTACACAATTGTAATCAATATATGAGGCACTTGGATAATCCCTACTCAACAAGCTTCTACAGAGCAAACATTTTTTACACTTCCCCACATAAGACAGATGGTTTATTTGCCATTTTTGGTTAGTGGCCATCCTTTAGTTAAAATAATCCAGAACAGTCCCTCCTATAGATGGGATGACCAGAGACTTCAAAAATCCTTTCAACAGATACGGAATTAGAATAACACTGCACTTCCCCAGATTTGTAAGGGTAAGCAACTGGAATGTCATTGTTAAGTGGGCATTGGTGGAAGTGGTGGAAACATTTCCTTAGGGCAGATCCCATGAAGTCTCCAGCACAATGCAAGCAGCTGCTTCTCCCTCAAACTTCCCATGTTCAAAATAAAGACTGAAGCATCACAGCAAAGCAGTTCCACATTAAAATCACAAGACCACCTCTACAGTCCCTACAGACTAGAAGCACACCAGGTCAAATGTTCCCATTTGCCTCATATTATTACAGCCAGTGGAGTAAAGCCAAAATGGGAATTTGGCCTAGGAACCGAAGCATATGGCATTGTTCTATTTCACTTGCACAAATCACTGGATGTTATTACTGAGAACATACCAGGCCCTTATTTGAGTGCTGGAGGAGAAGGGGTTTGAGCACAGGGCTGTGAGCCAAAAATTCCTGAGTTCAATGCTGGGGTCTATCAAATAAGCCACACTATTGCTTGTGTTCCCTTGCGTGTGAAACACAAGGGTAGGAGGATGAGAGTATCCAAATTTTTCAAAACATTAATTTTGGCCTAGAAAAACCATCAACCTGGGTGTTTTCCATAGTCTTTGGAGAAAGACAGCCTCCACCATAGCAGGCCTCAGAGAATTACCAGGTGTTGATATACCTCCAGTGATCAAAAGAAAGGATCCTGTAAAGGAACATATTTATCCTATCTGGCTAACTTTGAAAACTGACAGCATTCATGTTCAAAGAGCCAGAATGGCAGGATTTATATACCAGCACGTTTCCACATTAGCTTAAAGCTAGAATTGCTGTGAGAATGTGTAGGTGATCTTACTAGCAGAGTGGGTAGGAAAGCTCAGCTGAAATTTATACAGCTCTTGAAAGACTGGGGACATTACTTAATGTCAGAATTACTGTAGCCACACGTAGGATATTCATAGAGGTCACGTAGGATAGTGAGTGCTGGAGCATTAGCCAACATATTCAAGAGGTTTCCAAGTGCTTAAGGCCAAGCAGAACCACTAGAAGGGCTTGTGGAATCTCATTTCTTGCATCTTTCTCAGTTTTTTACAGTTGCCCATAATTAAGGCAAACAGATTCCAGCCTAGAGGGCTAAATGATGCTGTGGGTTACATTTCATGCAACCAGCCAGTGAATGTCATGTTTGACTCACAGGTCGGATTCCCCATCGCTGGCAGTGTCTAACGTGGCAAAGTTCAGGGATGGCAAAGGAAGCAGCTGAAATTTCCAGCCTCAGACACCTGCACAGCCCCGGCCCCAGCACAATCTGCAGCAGCTCCAACATGGTGTGGGTGGAATAGTAAATAGCAGGAGAGAAGGGGGTGAGGCAGCATCTGCTGAATTTAGGAGTATTTTATTTGAGCAGGCCTGGACACCTACCCCAGGAGTCTGACAGGAACAAGCTAAAGAACTTTTTGAAGTGCTACTGTTATTTTTTAGGAAGTCTGAGAATACTACAGAGTCTCAGATAGCTGGAAATGTAGCTCTAACACCCTTTAGAAGATCTAGCATTTTTCTACATAAGACTGTCAGAAATTTTCTGGCAGAGGCTCAAAGGCTCATTTTTGCAGGTGTCAAGGGAATAGTCATTCCATGAAGCCCCCCCAAAAACTTCTCTTTCTTTATGTGTCATACGTAGTATAAAATTCTGTTCTTTGCCCTAAACATTTTACCAGCTTTTTAAGGTGACCACAGGGTAAAGGATCAATGTGCAGATTTTCAGTTAGCTGACATAAATAGTCATGAAGAATCAAAATCCCCACCTTTTTCCTCCTTTAATGGGAGGAGTTCCCTTCTGAACATATCCATCTTTCTGAAAAAAAAAATCCAGATGTAGACAGCTCATCCACAGACCAGTCAAATCAGGTTCCAGGACAGCCACCACTCTGCCTTTCTGCCATGCCGTGTCCCCAGGTCTCACCTCCCATTCTTCAAGGCACGTTGGCTGCAGCAAATTCCCCAGTTATTGAGGCTGAATAAAATGTAAACACTCCTTGCAAATTCTGAGAAGAGATGTGCTGACACACGGCAAAGAAAGCATTTAGGCACGTTTCAGCAAACAGTTTTGCATTCAGCATTGCTGGTGTGGGCCAAACATGCCCAACAAACACTGCAGATGATAGCTCTCCAGTGTTGAGGAGCCATTTGTTCATTACAAGACAATTAGAGAATTGTTTAGGCTGGAAAAGACCTCTAAGGTCATTGAGTCCAACCGTTAACCCAGCACTGCCAGGTCCAACACTAAACAATGCTCCCAGGTGCTACATATACACGTTTTTTGAACATTTCCGGAAATGGTGATTTCACCACCTCCGTGGGTAGTGTTTTCCATTGCTTGATCATCCTTTCAATTAAGAAATTTTTCCCGATATCCAATCTAACCCTTCTCTGGCAGAACTTGAGGCCAAAGTCTCCTCCATACAGTGTGCAAGGACAGCGTTGGGAAAAACAAAGAGGAGCACCAGGTTTATAACCATCCAGGGGTCCTATCCTATTTATCTCACCTCTGCCTTTTCACTTGAGGGTTTGGACCTGCTCAGAATGAGGTACTGACTACTGGGCCAGCCATGAGGGCAGCACAGGGCAGGTCAGGAGCAGAAACAGGTAGCAACCTGAAACACCAACTGGTTTTGTTACAAGATACAGGCTCACTTTCATCCTGGGAGAAGATTCAATTCACCCTAACTCAAACCACACACACCTGGCAAGCTCCCAGTTGGTCTTCACCCGGATACCCCCAGCTCCCACACTATGCCTTACTAGGCAGTTTCGCTGCTGCAAACTATCTGATAAGCCTTCCTGTTCTTCCCACATGTGCAGCTTCTGGTCCAACAGGCAGCTGCCAATGTGCTCCATCTGCCCTCCATGGCTCCCTGCCTGCTCCAAGGAGGATCTACAAGCAGCAAGTAGGGCCTGGAGCAGCTGAGGATGGGGAGGTCTCCTTGTAGCATTTCTTTTGTTGTTCCTAGACCACCATGTCCTCCCCACAGATAACTCTCATGCCGCTCTCCAGCTCAATCTCCTCAGTCCCTTATGGCTCTTCTCCAGTTGTGTCATATCTGTGCATTTGAGGGGCTTGGGAAATTCAAACCTTTGAGATTTGGGGTTTCTCAGAGGTGGGTGACTTGCAGCTTGCCCACCCAGGAGCACAGCACCACGGTGACCTTCCCACTGCTGTCTCCAGCATCTCCCCCACTACCCACATTTTTCCCCACTCCTCACCTCAGACTCACTCCAGCTCCAGGGAAAATTCCTGCTGAAGCCAACAGGAACATCACCCTAGGGAGGGCTACAGGGCTTGGTTAATTATTTGTTAATTGCTGTGGAAGGCACTGGGGTGACAGATAACTATCCGTAAGTGGGATGCAGGTTGCATTTTTTCCCCTAGTCTTCCACGGTTCTGTGAGACAGCTCGGATGCCCCGAATGTCAGCCTAGCCTCCAACAATGGCATTTGTGAGATCCCTTTGTTGTCTAAATTCCCTTAAGTGGAAATATGTTTTCCAGCAGCACGGAAACTCTCCCCAAGGCTTCTGTTGTACCAGGTTAATTAACCATACATGACAGCAGAATTAGAGGTGCTAGTATTTTATGTTCTGCATCTAAAGTATGTTTCTTCGTGTGTACTTAACAGG
This sequence comes from Dicrurus megarhynchus, assembly GCA_013399195.1. Lineage (NCBI taxonomy): Eukaryota > Metazoa > Chordata > Aves > Passeriformes > Dicruridae > Dicrurus > Dicrurus megarhynchus. The sequence continues at coordinate 96,253 of VXAD01004229.1, forward strand.
CTTTAATTTTATAAAACATTGCGCAACAAGGCACCTTGGGGAAGAGCAATTAACTCAGATTATGTTTTCGTTTCAGTGAATACCAAATGAGAAACTCAAATACTGATTTATGTAGCCACAAAGTCAAATCATGCTCCTTAATACTGCCTGATTTTTCAATGTGGCCGTCTTTGGTCACAGACAACCCTTTTAGCCCTGACATGCAATTAAGAAGTTGCTCAAACTGAACTCTCCCTTAAAAATATATCAAGATATTTTATAATCACGATACACAGACAACCAGTCCTGTTTGAAGTTAATTATGAGACTCCTATCATCTTCAGTGAGAGCAGGAATAAACTTACAGAGGACATTTTGGTATAATTTTCCTGTTGATGACTATCACAGCCAGTTTATGTTAATTATGGATGGGGATAGGCACTGCTAAACAATTTGAAGGATGAAGGTACTAATTTAGGATCCAATCTAGCTCTCATTATAGTCAATGGAAAGATTCCTATTGACTCCAATGGAAGCTGGTTCAAGCCCATAAAGACCGAATGAGCTCATGTGAACCTTCTCATCCAATTTCTCACTACAGAAAAGAAATGATGCATCAGCACCCTTGAACCACTATTCATGCAGAGAGCTTAATTTGGTCACCTTGAGTCACACATAGCAGCTCCTTAATGCACCGGCCATTCCCTTGGGATCGAGAGGCCTGTGGACAACATGCAGTGATTTGGGCTGATTCAGGATCCTGCTGTCTAAAGGATTTTCAGTTGGAAATACTCTGCTGTGGGTTGCAACAAGGGGTAAGGTGGAACAAGAAGAGAGAGGGAAAGGGAAAGGGAAAGGGAAAGGGAAAGGGAAAGGGAAAGGGAAAGNTTTCCATGATAAACCCAGAAACAGCCTCAGTTGCCATTTTCACAACTTTCAGGTGAGATGCAAGGAGCAAGCCCCTGACATTGTTTTCCCCAGGGCATCAGGTGCATTCGTCCCCAGCTCTGCTGAGGGAAACCAACCTGATCCCAGCAGCACAGCAGGAGGGGGTTCATGGACCCCACTTCTCTCTCATCTCCTCTCCAAGGCAGTCCAGCCTCCTCTGTGCTGTTAAGCACTGATTCCTTTGCTCCCTCACTGGCAGCTGCCTGCCTGGCAGCCTGAAGTGGGAAGGCCAAACTGATATTGAGGTTAGGCAAAGCAGAAAACAGAGAATTCTGCCTCCCTGTCTGCAAGGTTTCTCTCAAGAGTCAGGCAGCCAGAGAGCCAGAACCTTCCATTCAATTCTCCGAAAAGGGATACGTTAGAAAATCCCTTCCCATGCCAAAGACATATTTTTTTCTTTTTTCTATGTTATAAATCCTATGAAGTAGGTTTTATTTTTTTCTCTTCACAAGATCCACAATACCAAGAATACCACCATCACCAAGAAAAATTTATTAATGAGGTATTTTCTTTCCCTACGGTAGAAAAATAATTAATTCTTTCTGGCCCAATCAGTAGGAAATGTCATTCAGTGTAAATAAGGTTGTCATTACTGCTTACTAAGAGATAAGATTTCTTTAGACGCAAATATATTTAGTCTGTGAAAAGTTCATGAAAATTGAAATGTGATTCCATCAAACAGAAGTAGAGATATATTTTCATAGCCTTTTCCAGGACACCTAATTCTTATGCATGTCCTTCTCTGACAGATGGCTCTTTAATAATGACATCCTATTACCTGTGTTCATTGCTCTAGGTTTGGGGGTTTTTTCTTCCCTTTTGCCTGCCCCACTCATTAATAAATCTCTTACTACTTTTAGTTAGCATGCCAGTGTCAGCACAGGCAGGGAAAAGAAGCTGGGTTGCCATCTGTGTGCTATGCTTACAGAGGAATCATTAACTAATTTCCAGCAACAAATTTCGACCTACCAATAATGTTCCAGCCACAAGGAAATAAGATTGAATTTATGATTCCAGCCTGAATCTCTGAGAATAATAATGGTAAAACAAAATAACATTTTTGATACCAAGGAGTTCTGATGTATTCTTTGAAATACAAAAGAATTGTTCTGATTTCAGGGCAGAGCTGATGGTTAAGCACAAAATGGAGAATTTGTTGGGCTTTCCCACTCCGGTCTTCCAGGTGCAAAAAAAAAAAAAAAACCAAAAAAAAAAACCTGCTATATATATCATGAGTACTTACTTCTCTGCGACAGGATATTAACTGTCAGCCAAGCAGCCCATCAGATAGCTTGGCTTGCCGTCTCTGGGCCAGGAATTAAGATTCCTATGGCCCTTAGTCAGCATTGCTACTAGGGAAGGCAGAGAGAGCCCTCCCCATTGCCAAGACAGTAGCAGTGCTGGTGAGCTCGTCCCTGACAGAAGTCACTCTTTGCATATCTTCCACCCATCAGTCTGGGAATTAAGAGATAAGGAGCATTTCCGTACATAAATAACCTCTGAGCTGTCTTTGAAAATAGAGCTCTGCGTTTTTCAGCTTACCACTGGCGATGGCATTCCTGCTTATGCAAGACTTGTTCATCACAGCCCTGACTCAACCTTGCAAGAAGAATGAAGGCCACCCCCGACCCCTGTGCTGCCAGGGTGACTGGATCCCCAGGGCAGAAACCTGCCCTGCTCCTCCCTCTCCCAGCAAAATGCAGAAAAGTCTGAATTTTCTGCTTTCCCCAGGGGGGCTAGGGCTGCTCCCTAGGGAAGGGTAATTCCACCTGTGGGATCAGTTCCAGATCTGCCCATGCTGGCTGAAAAAAATCTCCATTCTCATGTAGCATGTCACAGTTCCCCCTGTCCTGTGAGTGTTTCCTTCTTCCATCGGCTGACTGCAGACACCCTCGTCTGCTCCAGCCTGAAAAACACCTGCTACTTAAGCTGCCTACACCAACCTCACTCAGGAAGATCCTACATTGATGGTTTGGCCAGCAGATCATATGGGGCTGTCACCAAAGTGAGCAGAACAAAGAAATGGCAGCCTGCTGTCCCCTTGCAGCTGCCTGCACATGTGATGTTCCCGCTGGGATGCTGGGAGAGCCCCGGGGTGCTCTGTGGAGTCAGGAGGGGATGGCTGGAGGGAGAAACACAAGGCACTGTCTGCTGCAAATTAGTTTGCAGTGGTCACACTGTGGCAGCAAGATGCAGACCCATGCTGGAACTGTAAGGAGACTTCTTGGCACAGAAGGTGCCAAACCCCTTTCCATAGCTCTCCCATAAACCCTCTCTCCTTCCCCTGACGCACATCCCCGGATTCCTTTTCTGGATGTAGAGAGGCAAAAGCAAAGGAAGGATTCCAGCATATTTTGTTTCAGTTAGCATATCCTGCTGCATATGGAGAAATGCAGTGTACTTAGAGCACCATTCCACCTCCTTATCACAGCCCTGTGGCACTTGCACAGACAACCAGCAAGAGAGACCAGAGAAAAGGACCTAATCTGCAATTCTGCAAACTGGCTGAGGACAATGGCCAGAGAGACACAGATATCTTATCTCTCTCTGATTTCCCCCTGGCTGGTTCCAGGATGTCACTCACAGAGTAGCTGTTACCCCCAAAATCGCTGGAGGTCATATTCTGATCTCTGTTGTTTCTCATCTACACCCAGCTCTGCTGGCTGTGAGGCAGATGGTCCCACATTGTGATGAGAGCAGCACAACAAATCCCCTCACACCCCTGGCCAGGTCACACAGTCCTTTCCACTACTTTGTGCACACAATTTCCTCCATATAAACCATTTTTTAAAAAATCTCTGGACAGATGTAAAAATTTCTCTTGTTTTTTCCCCTGCTCTGCACTCTGGGCAAATGTGGGGTCTTCAGTTGCATCACACCCTCGAGGCATTCCACCAGCTCACACTGTCCAAGGATCTTCCTCTCATTGCTGTGGCCTTCATTCCCTGAGACATACAGGTCTTGCCATGCCACCATGGGCCTTACCTTGCATAAAGCAGGTGTGGACAAATGAAATGCTTTCTCTGCTTTTTCTCAGTCCCTTCTCAAGCCTCACTGAGCTAATCCAGGGCATCAGTTTTCTGTTCTCTCCCCTCCCCAGTCCATTCTGAAAGGTCATCTCTGTTTTGAAACGCCAACACACATAAAAGAACCACAGAAACTGCTCGAAACACCCACATTCATGAAAAACTAGAGCTGATCTTAGGGCAGTATATTGGGCCAAAGACAGATAATTGACCTTAAACACTATAGAAATCTTATAAAATATCCTCATGTTCAAAGAAATCCAAGAAAAATTCTTACATTGGGAAATATCAACCCTCCTGTGCTTCTGTGCTACTCCCAAAGAGAATTTTTTCCTGCCCTAAAGAGGATACTCTTTCCTCCCTGCCTCACCCTCACTCAGCCATGTTTTCCCATGCCCTCTGCTATTGTTTGGGGAAGAAGATAGAGCAGAACTCTAACCCATTTCAATTTCCATGTCCTAAGAGACACCTCAGTGAGGAACAAGAGAGGGAGTTCCCACTGGAGGATGGTTTAGATCTTAATTTTATTGACTTGACTCTTTCAATCCATGACAATGGAAGGATCAGAAGATAAACTACCACCTCAGTGGATATTTCGTTTTCATGGCTGAAGGCACTCTGAGACCATGATGAATGATGTTGAATTTCTGTTCCAGTTTTTGATTTTGGTGAGCAAGGGCAATTTCCATTTCAATTTCACACTAAAAATTACATAAATAACCATTATCTTATTATCTGTAAAACAGGAAAAATTCAGGGTGCAAAACACAGAAGTATTTATAATCTGAATTTAGACTCCACTTCTACCACTTGAAGGTAGAATCAATACTTCTCTACCTCTCCCACCCACTTCTCTAAAATCCCATGGCTTCAGTGAGTACTTCCAGAACAAACTGAGGTAAATTTTAGGGCAGTTTTGCTAAAAAGAAGAAAAAAAATAGTGCTCCTAAAGTACTCCAGTAAGGCATTCCCTTTCTTTCATGCAACACTCCTTGTCAGATTTTGTTCTCCATATTTTCCATCCCACAGAATCCGACATTCCCAACATAGCTGAGGAACTGGACTTGGCCATGCAGGCAAAGCTATAACTACAACTATGGTGTGTTCCCAGCTAAGAACAGAAACAACACTTAGGCTTTAAAGCAATCTTGTCAGAGAGGCAGATCAAATAATGATGGCTAACACAGCAACATCTCTGCCCACAAGAGACACAACACACAGCAAGTGTTTGTGAAAAGATCTCCCACTGACTCCCAGAGATATGCATCATCACAGCCAGAGCATGGGTGGGGTGAGAAGGACAAGCCACATGAGGGTAAATATGTACAAACGTGCTATCTATCTCTTACTACCACCAACAGCCAGGATAAAAGAGCTGGAATCATGGAGGAGGAGGAGGAGGAGGCTGAAAAAGGCTGGTGAGAAGGATAGAGAATTAGGGAGACAGCCAAGGTGACTGATAGATGCTTTTCACTGTTGTTCTGGACATTTTTGGCTGTAACCAGTCTCCAACCAGCATTGGGGCTTTCTGTTCTTTCGCAGTCCCTGAAGGATTTTGATAGGAGGGCTTTCCCTGAATTTTCTGTCCTTCAAATCACACCGAGAGCACAAGTGGGCACACACACATCTCCGTCGCACCCCAGTATGGAAAGAATAAACATTTCAAAACCACAGGCAGAGTGGGAAAGATACCAGAGGTCAATCAGCCAGGGAAAAAGGTTGCAATGAAAAGATTAACTCGTGAGTGGCGTGACACAGTGAAGCATCTTCATAACTTCCCCAGAAAGAATTTCGTCACCTTCAACTGCAAGGTATTAATGACACCACCATTCATTTTCCCACCAATGTACACTGTTCCAGTTTTCTTGAGTCATTTTTCTCTACAGCCACCAATAAAAAGGCCCTGGAGGAGGCATCTTCAGCGAATGAGTACCTTAGGACAGGATCTCACTGTGGACTTCTTCAGAAGGCCTGGTTTAGCTCTGCTCCTAATGAATCACTGGGAGTCACTGTCAGCAAATTTGATAGTGGAGTTCAGCCAACACTGAGCACTTTGGAAAATCCCAGCCCAAAACTCTCAGGTGTAAGGGATGGGCTGAGAGCAGATCAGGTGGCTCCTCCTGAAGAATCATCTTCAGCCATGACATCAAGAGATATCACTGACTTCTCTGCTTTAGGAACTCAGGTCATTTGTCATTTTTTTTCACATACTCATGAACATCAGTTGCACCCACATGCCATGACCATATTCACTGCATGGTACTGAGAGACATCAAAACAAAAATCTGAGGTGCCTGCTGTAGATTGTGATTGGAAAAGTTTTGACAGTTTTTATGCTGACAAATATGCCATTCCACATCCAAAACCTTGAAAGCTCTCAGGGCCAAGAAATCTCCACGGAGAAGAAAACTAAGGACTTTTTGTTATTTTTATCCATTTCTAAAGAGGGATGCAGCATCCTAAATTTAGGTCCCCACTTGAAAAAAAAATTCCTGATTCAAGTGGTTTCACAAATACATTCGCATAAGAAGCCCAGTGGGGAAAAAAAAGTAATGCAGATCCGCACTGGAAGCAGGAGATGGCCATTCCACGCCTTTGTTTTGCAATCTTTACTTGTGGCTAAAAGCAAAGCCAATTAAAGTAAACAGGAATCTGGAATCTGTTGTTGACACCAGGGCCTTGGAACAAGAATTTCAGCCAAAACTGTATACTGAATCAGCATCTCAAGGCCTGTTTCAGTAGAAATAAAATTAATTAATTAATTTAAAAAAAAAAGGGGAGGAAAAAGAAAAAAAGATTAAAAAAAGAGGAAGATTCTAAACTTGCATGGCCAACCAGATTCAGTAAAGCAAACATGAAAATGTGGTTCAAGTCACTCCCAGAAACAAATTCTGGAAACGAAGTTTCTCCATCTGTATCTGGACTGGATTGTCACAAGCCCTTCCCATAATCAAACTCTTGGTGGAGGCTTCCCATACAAGCTGGAGTTCTCCATTTGAATCTACTTCTACTTCTGAACTTATCAAGATTAGGGCATTTTCAGATCAACTCTAACAAGTAATTCATGTTCAGCATCCAAGCCCCCTCTATGCTTTAATCAGTTCCTTCTAACTTTAATCTAGTTAAAAACAAAGCTACTATGCCTATATGGATTTTTGTCTGAATTAACTAACTCGAGTAAGTCAATACAAGAGCAAGAAGTCCTTCATGTAATCCTACCTCTGCTTTATCAAAGTATTTACATATGCTCCTGTCTTAAGCTCAACTGTAAGTGTATTTCTGTGCTTTCAGGAACTGAGACATACGGTTTTAATGACATGAAATCAGAGACTTCTTCCTATCTGAAATAGCACCTCTACCTTCCCCTGAGCATTAGAGTTTAAACAGTAAATGACTTTGATCTCAGCTACCCTTTATTTTGGTTGTGGAGTTGCAAAATGAAAACCCACATGACAAGGCTGTGCCAAACAAATTAACACACCTCTCTGCCCATCTCTGCTGAACCCCCAGCCTGTGAATATGAGACAGAGATTTAGAGTAGTCTAAGTTCTACTGAAAGTTAAAATACATTAAATGGAATGGAATATCACACACTTAGGCCTAGTGAGACTTTTTTAGTGCTTTGGTCCTTTACAAGGACATGCAGGGAGAAGAGGATGTGGGAGATATCTGAGAGTGTTTTCCAAAAGGAGAATTGGTGGAAAAGATCTGATGTTCTTTTCACATTCAGTGCTATCCAAAATAAAATAGAGCATAGTCTCATGTTCAGAAGGAGTAACAAAGTCAACTATGAAGGTAAAACTCCTAGAAATTATGTGTGAAATTGTGTTGAGGAGATCTCCCTCTGACTCTGCTTCTTATCAAGTTCCCTTCATTGTAGGAAACTAGAGCATGACATGCTCCACTCCTGGGTATCCAACCCTGATGCACAGCCTGGCATTTCAAGCATAAGTTTTGCTAAGTTTGTCAGGCATCTGGTAGATATTAACTGTCCTGCACACAAGCTGGAAGGTGGGTTGGAGTTTGGTCTTCAACACAGTGTGCTCCATGGCACCAGCGATTTTCTGTTGACTGTGTACACCGAACAGGACTGCCTCAACCACATCCATGGCCTTCTCTCACTCCCATCACCTCCCTCTGACTGACAGTGGGTCTCATGTTGACACAGTGCTGAAAAAAGTTGAGGCTTTAGGGTTTTTTATTAGGGTTTTTTTGTTTGTTTGTTTTCCTTTTTCGGCCAAATGAGTTTATGGCCGGATCAGTTCCCTGATCTGTATCACCACGCAGACCCATGAACACTAGTGTAAGCACAAAGGGAATGAGTGGCTCTGGGGAAAAGGGAACTCAAAGGACCTTTCCAGTAACTCTTTCCAGCAGATTTTTCAAGAGTTATGCCAGATTAAAGCAATGACTTAATCACAGCATTAAACAGTCAGCCTCTGCTCAGGCAAATTTTCCATTATCAAAGGACCATTTATGTTAGTGGGAAAAATCCCTATTCTCAAAGGACTCTGGAAGTGCAGTGACAAGAGCACTGCAAGTATTTATAAGAGTTATCCCAGAATTTGGTTTGTACTGAAAAATATGATAAATTTCATCTTGATTTAGGTTTAAAGGCCCCAGAGCTTTCACCTGTGTCCCTGTCTTGTGCACCATTCTTAGAGCAATAAATCTATCTTTCCCAGAAGGTTTTCCCAGGGCTGCTATGTACTGGGCCTTCATGGAGAAAAGAATCAGACCCAGAAAAATCTGTCACATGCTGCCGAACATCTGAACTTCACTCTCAAAAAGGCCCCCAGCCCATCAAACACAAGGCCAACAGAAATGGGAAAGTGGCTTTTCCTTACACACCCCGTGAAGGGTTCTGTGCCATCCCTGACAAGCTCTGTGTGTGTAATCCCAGGGCAAGCATGTGTCATGGGACAAGAGGCTGTTTATGCCCCAGGACCATACGCGCTGAACTCAACCAAGGGGAAACTTCCCCACAACAGAGGCAGCTTTTTTGTGGAAACAACAAAACAAAAGGGAGTGCTGGGACTGGCTACCCCCTCAATTGGAGGAGTGGAGGGTGTTGTTTCCAGCAATCCACCTTCGTGTTCATATCTGTCTCATTTGCATGCGTTTGTTTAAGCTTTTTAATTAGCAGAAGGCCAGATCCTGATTACATACACACGTGGGTACTACTCAATTGATCCTGACGCTGGCCCATCTTGCTGACCTTACAAACCATCTACCAACACCTTTCATTCAGCCCAGAGACAGAAGACACGTATCAGGCACATCAGAGAGTGAAGGGAGGGAGAGCAGCAGGAGTGGTTCGCCGAGGAGATAACAACAGCTCTCCTCCGTGTCTCTGCACCACTGTGGGATGGGATGGGGCTGGGCATGACCTGGCAAGTCCTGCTGATTTGCTTCATCCCACAGATTACCCAGCAGCCCGGCATCGGTGCAGTCCCACTGCCGATCACATGATATCACCCAGCATAAATGCACGTAAATTGCTCAAGAGCCGTATGCAGCCCAAGAGCCCCCATGGGTATAAAGTATCTGGCTTTCCCATGCTGCGAGATCAGAATCAGGCTCAGTATTGGGTTAGGGAGCGGCAATAGTTGTTCCATAATTAACTTTGAAACCGGGTTCTCATTAGACCTTGCTTTTCATAAACACCCTTCCCTCCACACATGCCTAATTTCCTACTACTCATCAGGGAGGTTAATAGGGACTGAAGTCAGTCATAAAACTCCCATGGGTTCCACTAATGTAGATTCACACCCACATAAGAAAGGGCAGTGAACTGGGTGCAACTCTTTAACTATCTTTTTTTTCCTAGATGTATGCACAGCACCTTGCAGTGTGAAGAGCAAGCTGGGCTGCTGCTGCCAATGAATGTTAAATACGTGTCACAGTGACACTCTGAAAGGGCAGGATATTTTATCACCCTCCACATTGTGCAGAGTGTTTGCTCAGTGTCAGCTCTATTCAAAACTACTGTCACATCTCTCTTGGATTTTTTTTTATTGTCGCTCAGTGCTGTTGTTCCTGGGTCATATGTGTGCTCCCTCATTTATTCATGGTGCCCTGTGTCTGCAAAACAATAAATGTGGGCAGGTGTCTTGTCCCATACAGAACAGAACTTTTCTTACGTGTCAGGATCAGGCCCATCTTATCTTGCTCTGAAATGGGAGTTTTGCCAAAGCAAAGAGATGGGGAAGGACAGATGCAGCTAAAGCAGAGGTGATAAAGTGGGAGAAATGGGGGTAGGACACAGAGTGGAGCTCCTCTCCAGGGAGATAACTCCAGCTCCATTTCCTTTTGGGGTGCAGGACTCATGTCACCATTGAAGAAAGGATGGCCTCTTCATTTGTCACCCTGATTATCTGAATTGGATGGATCTTAGCCCCTTGTTGTAATAGGATGTTCTTCTCCATGGGGTGCCTATTCCTCCCATCTGCCTGGGGAAGGTCCTACAACCCATCTGGTTTACCCCAGGTGTCTAAAATCAACCTGCTCAACATTAGGCAAGCTGCATCCCACCCCTGGTGCCTGCCCAGTGGCAGGGTGCTACCCACAGGCAGGGAGGAGCAGGAGTCACGGAGATCAGAGTTATGCTCCCAGTGCCTCTCCCCCTCCACCCCAGCCAGCAAATCCACACCCTGCTCACCAAGGGGGAGATTATATTTTTGAGCCTCTTGAAAATTAATTAACTTTCCACTAACTGAGCAAGTTTTACCTGAGGGATGGCTTCTTAGCTGATTTCCAGCCTAAGAACCAGTGAAGGGGGTCAAAAAACAGTTTGAGAGCTCAGCACAAAGCAGTAATGTGCTCATGAATGGAAAGAGATATCCAAGGCCACATTTCCAAGTCCTTTGGTCACTCATCTCATGGTCCCAGAAGAGAAAAGGACTTTGCCTCGCTGCAGTCATCCATGATGTCTCTCCACTCACTACGTTTTGGGACTTTCAGATGATTCCATCTTTCATTTTTGCATCTTGCGAGGAACCTTTCTTCTGCTCCACATCTACTGTTCTCCACCTTAGCCCCTCTCCTCCCCGGCTGCCTCCTGCCCGTCAGCCTGAAAACCAACCACAAAAATGCGAGGAAATTTTCTTCACCTCGGTGGTGATGAGCAGCACAGCCAAGCAATTACCTGGCTGTGGAGGAAGAAATGCAATTGGAGAGAGGCTTCCCCATTCCTCCTGCCAAATAAGCAAAAGGCAAAATTTGAAAGCAAGCTCAGAGCAATTAAGTCCTCTGGCCAGTTTCAGCAGCTGTCAACAACTGGGGATGGCATCATCCCAACTGGGGACGTGGCAGAGGTGAAGGACCCCCTTGGCCAGCAGTCCAATGTGTAGAGGAAGGATGATCTCCTCAAGAAAACGATGTACTCAACAGGGACAGAGAGGAAAAAAAACAGAGGTGAAATGACATGCCCCAGGCCCTATGCAGAGCAAGTGGCAGAGGCCAGCAAAGCACCAGGAGCTGCTGTACAGTCACTTCAAGCCTCCCTGACACCCTCCAGGAAGTCAGCTGAGGAATCCCTAAGAGTGCTGCTCCTGCAGACCTTGGGGGCTTCTTGACCCAAAAGCCCCAGGCCCAGTATCCAACATCACTGTGGGATGTTGCAGCAGCCATGAGAAGGTGTGTTTCTATTTGGCACAGTGAAATTTCTGTCTTCCAGGACATCTCCAAATTATTCAAACAAGGATGGCAGAAGTCTTTGCACTTACGAGGAAATAACTGCGGTATTTGACTTTTGATGAGAACAATTGCTTGGCAAGAACAGATTCCCCTTTTGTGTTGAACCAGACCTAAGGGGGTTCATTAACTGTGCTCCACAGGTCAGCCCAGGACCAGCTTTTTGCAGAACTGATGGACTTGGGAATGGGTCCCAGCATGTACGTGAGGATTCCTTTGGACCAGGAATCTCCAGCTGGGAGGTAGACCCATGGCCAGCTGTCTGCCAGCCCCTGCCAGCTCTCACCTGCCTTGGCAGCAAAGCCTGCCATGAAATGCCACAATTTCCAGCCAGTATCACACCCAAAGGGCCATCAGAACTAGTCAGGGCAAGTCAGAACAACCCTAAGGCTGTTTGATGGCGTGTTTGCTGAGTCCCTCCAGAGTGCAGAGGCACAAGAAGGCAGAGGGGTGGTTTAAAGCATCCCTGTAGTGGGCTAACTCTGGACTGTGGCACTAGGGTGTTTTCACACTTGTGTGTGTGTTAGTGAATGTATCAATGTGAAATATGGCTGATATATGTGAATGAGTTCAGAGCCAACATTACAGCTTCAGGGGAGCCAATCCAACATTGTTACTCATCTAATTCCAAAGAGCAGTTATTCCTTTTAGTCTAAGTTTTATTTTTATTTCAAATGTGATGTGGTTACAAACTCATTCCCTTGTATAATTTTGCTTTCCAAGTTAATTACGAGATGTTCTAATTAATTATATTTAATGATTAACGTACAAACTCACAAGGAATGAACATAGCTTAGAGAACATTTGCTCTCAAAAGATATGTCTAGACTAGTTTGGTTTATCAGGAAAAGGTTGAAAAAAATTAAAATGAGAGAGAGCCAGGGAGAGAGAGGGAGAGAGAGAGCAAAAATACACCGTGGAAGAAAAAATAACAATAAAAAAAGAAATAAAATTATGTCCAAACAAGAGCATATTTTTCTTTGGAGTTCAAACACCACCTTTAACCATCTCCCCACCCAGGATCTGATTACTTTTAATGGGACTCTTCTTGTGATTTAAGTTGTTGTTCATTTGTACAGTAATTAAGTTGAGTTGAGTTGGTGTCTATTACATCATGGTTTATATTATGAATTCACACTGCAATTATGTGCGTGTGTGCAAGGGTAAGTGAGCAGAAAAAGGACCTTCTAGTTAAGATCACAACCGATAACTCCGGCAGGCTGGGCTTAGCTAAGCTCTGCCACCCTCTTCTTCCCCAGCCTTAACCATGTCACCTCCAGACACCCAAATGACACATACAGGAGTGGGGACTTTGCCTCCAGACATCCTAGTAACATATATGCCAGAGAGAAATGCCCACGAGCAAGTGGGATCCTGAGAAGAGGCTGTGAGACTGATCCTTCACCCCTCGGGCCAGATGACTGCTGACACCTGAGCGCTCATGACTGAGCAGCCACGTGTCCAAGCCCAGCAGGACCATGGTTTTAAACAGGGTCTCCACAGCCAGAGGAATCAGGGATTATAACATGATGCATCCACCCAGTGATAAAGAATACACACACATATCTATTACACACACCTCTGTTTGTGATACACACACCCCGCCTGTGCATGTATAATAGACACCTAATTTCTAATGCGAGAAACTTGGGTTTTATACAGGCAGAAATTTGAGTGGATTAAGTCAAAGTAAGTTCCAAATCAGAATTTAAAGGCTTCTTTTTTTTTCATTTTCTAGTACTTTATCCAATTCAGCAAATTACCAATGGGCTGAGAAACTCCCCTAAATATGAATGTCAAGATGATTGCAGCAAAGGTTTTCGAGCAGAGACCTCCAGCTTGAAGCATGTGGGTGCTCTGTTGGGTTCAGTGCTTGTGGTTTCACGTTGCTTGGTGAGCTGGCTAGGGACAAGGACACCCCTCCACAAGGTGCTGGTCACAGGCTCCATTGTTCACCCAGGAAGCTGAGCGCTTGTGGCAAGGGGTAGAGATATACCAACTTTCATTTTGTGCTGTGAGAATGGGCCAGTGTCATCTCCCCAGATTTATTCTCACCAGCACCACTGAGGTCTTATTACAACTTTCCACCCAATATTGCACTGGAGCAGGTTGGAGGGAGTGAAAAGTCTTGTTTCACCAAGTTATGACAGAGGCATCAAGCACTCCTGACAAGAGACTGAAGGAAAACACCAGAACACTTTGTTCGAGCTAAAAAATTCACTTCCATTCTAGTATTAAATAACCCTGACTTGCTACCCTAGTTGTCCACCTTCATGACTTTTATAGTGTTTTATCCGGGAAGTGTCCACAAGTGAATTATGATTGTACAAGAAGACAGCAGCATCAGAAAAGGGCAATGAGGAATCTGGTCCCTTTTGGGATTTCTGGAAATGAAGTTGTACACAGCAGATCCGCAGGAAGGAACTGGTTAATATTTCGAAAAACCAAGCACCACTTTTACCCCCTTTTCTTTTTCAGCGCTAGGATCCCGTCTATGCTCCCAAGTCCCTATTCAGCATGTCAGGCTACATTTTTGGAAGCATTTAACTTCATCTACTCTAGTAAATAAGACATGCATGGGACTGTTCTCTGGCCCAGAGGCCAATTGGCACAGACCAATTTGCGTCCGTGCCAATAAGCGTCTTTCCTTCCAAAACTGGGGGGCTGCATCTGAACCGCCTGTGGTGATGCTCCTTGGCCCAGGCTGTCCCTGGACCATGCCCAGGCATTGTCTGGGAGAGTGCTAGTTGGAACAGGACAGAACCATCACCAGGGACCATGCTAAAGGTTGGAGAGTCTGGGAGATCATGTGCCAGTACCTGGGCTTGAGCCCTGGCCCTGTTGTTTTATCAACACAGCCATAGAGTTAGGTGCATAAGTGTAGTTATATAGGGACCTGATTCCCGTGGATGTCCCTGTAGAATGCACCTCAAAACAAGTTTCAAAGCAGCCTGCCTGCACGTGGTCAGGACCTTGCCTAAATTAACCAATGGAGAACACCAATGGGAAAAGAGAAAAAATTAAATGTTTTAAATCCTGTCTCCCTATAGGATACAGGTGCCATATTCTGGACAGGAAGAGGACATCTGCCTTCCCAGAGAATTCATGGCCCTAAGCCCTCTCCTGGAGTTAAGCAAAGATTTTTCTCTGAGAAACCAAAGGAAGGGACATGTACTTTCTTCTTCCCCACCTCTTTTATCCTTCTTCTGAAGGACATCATAGTGGATGTATAAGTACTGGGTGAGCTCAATCCTTCTTCTGAAAGGATTTGAACTGTCTTTCCAGGACAGTGCATGAAAAAAAAGTGGAAGGAAGAAGTTCTGGTAAGCTGAAGGAAGAGGACAAATAGAAAGTGCTGACAGACACTAGGCAGGAGGAGTTGTTATTGACATGTAAGATTTTATTATTAATTAATTAGGAGCAGGAGGGAGAAAAAAATAAAAATAAATAAAGATTGGAACAGAATCTAAAATACTGTAGTAAAACAAAAGTTTGCTTTACTGTTAATCCCACTGAAGTCTCTAGCCTGGTGTTGTCTCAGCAGAACATATTCTGTGAGCAACTTGGGAAGTAATTTGAGCGTCTCTGAAGTCTTTCATTGGCTCATCCAGTATTAAATCATCTGGCAGTGAGGAAAAGTGTTTAAAGTTAACTTCCATACAGAAAAAATTCCCCTGGAAAACTCTTGTTATTCAGCCCGGTTTCCCCAAAGTCTGGTAGCATTGATTAGACTGGGGCTGGGTTTGAAATGTTTTATGCGTTTTCATTTTTTCTGTTTAAAAAAAAATGCAATTAAAAAAGAGTGCTGCAAACTTGTATGGACTTAGCCACTTAGTGGAAAAGTTAGACGGCAAATGTTTGAGTTGGTGAAGAGGAAGCTGGTGCAAGGCTTGTGATGTGCTTGTCTGTCATCCCGGGACAATGAAACTGCTATTGCAGCTTCTCTAGGACACTGGGGATTAAAAGCTTTGTGTAGGTGACACTGCAGACCCAGGGAAGCAAGAAGCATCCCTTCTTGCTACTGCCTGCTAACCAAGGGCTTTGCAACTCAGAGCTGGTGCTAAAAGTGCCCTGGTACTCCCACTCGGGAGTGGTGTAGCAGGACCCTCCACCTCCAACTCCACACATGGGGATTTTGCATCCACACCGGTCTTTTCTTCCCTACTTTCTAAATGCCAGTGAGGCAGAGAAGCCTTTGATGTTCCCAGGAGTGCACGCTCCCACCAGCACCCAGCCAACCCAAGGAGATCCTCATCTGCAGGCAGTGTGGCGTGTCCTCCCAAAGGGCCAGCACCACGTCTCCACACACCCACCTGGTCCTACCTGGTCCCTTAGGTGGCTTGACACTTGCCACTTGCTCCCAGCTGCCTCCATCTACTTTAACCCAGGTCATCTCAGCTTTTTTCTCTTGTTTCCAACCCAATTCCACATTCTCACTAGCTACGCTGACAGTCCTGCTCATCTCTTCCTACCCGCGGGCTTGGGAAGCTGAAACACCCCGTCAAGTAACACACCTAGTTAACTGTGTAATGCTGTACCTATGGGGCAATTCCATCCCAGCACCTGCAGGGATCCTGATTACACCCTAAAACATGATATTTCAATTTCATTATCTGATTGGGCATCAGCAACGAGCACCACTAATGAGTATATTAGTCAGTTCCTTTATTAAACTAGCGGCAGCATTTGATGCAATGACCTCCTGATGTAGCTCTTTGATGCCATGTGATTTGATTTTTATTTCTTCTTTTTTTTTTGCCTTTTAATTGAGAAAGATACAGCAAAGCAAATAAAAAAACTGTGAGGAGCAGAATTAGCACATTGGCAAAGCAGGCAAATACATGTTCAGCAAGGAAAATAAATTTTATTGTAACTGCAGAAGAGGCAAGTGGCGAGCTCTAGCTAGCTAACATTTGAATATAACCATTCATTACTCCTGCCATTATTATTATGAATTTGTTGTTGTTATTCTATTACACAGCCAGTCCTGAGGACTGGTTTTGCCATCTGTAACCTGACGATCTTTCACCCTTAGCAATTGTTGTTTGGTCGTCTTACCACAGGGCTCTTGTGCAAGAGGCTGCACAAGCCCTGAACAAAAAGGGGATACCAGCCCCAGGGCATTTCCAGTGTAAGTGACAGATAAGTGACAACAGGCAGGTGCTAATGGACGGAGGAGCATGAGGAAACAGGGTCACACATGTGGCTGAATCCAGGGTGAAGTTTTGGAGCAAGCTTCGGGTTCAGCCAGCTACCAACTCCATCAGTGAAGCATTGCATTCAGGCACTTAAATTCCTATGTCCTGGCCAAACTCCAGGCTGGGGAATAATACAGAACATCCTACCAAAACTCCCATTATTGTTTTCACTAGAGAAATCATCACACTTTTTCTTCCAAGAAACTCTGATACCACAGTCACATCCCTGGATGACTCCTTCAGCCCTTTCCAAACATGACTGCATTTTCACAGATTTCATCTCAGGTCCAGTTCTAACCTGACATTTAATCATGAGAGTGTTCAGAGCTCCTTTGGGTAATTACTGAAGGTATTAAGCCATCCCAAACTGAAGCACCAGGTGCTTTGCACCCAGGCAGATGGCTTTCATGGGCTTATATAAGAAGCATTTGCACTGGCCATAGATCATTTGTGGCCCTGCTCTGGCATGTTGTCACGTGGAATACCATCGTACCATCCACCTGGCTTTGGGACTTTGAGGCTAGCTCACTCAGGCTGCTGGAAGTAAGACGGGAAGTACCCAGGAGATTTTAACAGAATTATTTCTGCAGTCATTTTTCTTCAGGAATGCAAGGGCCAAAAAACAAACTGAGAACATGAGGAGAGAAAAAATATCTCTATTGGTATGGTAAGGGTTGGAAGGCCCAACCTGCCTACTTCCTGCATGATCTTGTATCCAGCAGGCTAAAATATTACTGCCACTGTGCCAGGAATGTAGTCTAAACCTAATAGTCAAGTGCCACCACGCTGTTGTCTTCTTCCCCATCAGTAGTAAACTTGCTCCCCCCTGCCTTGGAGGATGTGCCTGCACTGGCCCTACATATAGTAACCAGAGATGGGTTTCTGATGGGTCCAGAGGGCTGATTCAGATTTCTCTTCAAAGGAAACAGGGCCTTACATCAAGGTTCAGGAACAAAATCCTGCCCAGAAATAATGCCAAATCCTCAGCAACTCAAGGAATACTTCCATGACTTCCCTTAACCAGGACTGGCAAGTGAGCCCTTCACTGCCCATCTTCATGGTAGCTGGGAACAGGGCAGTTTTGGGGGATACCTACAGAAGACTAAACAGGAGCTGGGGACCCCTCTCCTCCCAGTATGCTGAAGTAGCTCAGCCAAACTGGGCCCTGTTGTGTGTTTTTAAGCAGACCCTCTGCCGCAAATCCTGCAGCCAAGTTCTGTGTCCACACATCCCTGGCAGGCCTCCCAGCACACCCGGGTCTGTAATGGGCCTGCCTCCATCTGACTGCCCAGTTAACATCCTCCTGCTGCCTCCTTAATTATAATCCCTTTATTTTATCTAACCCCAATTGTAGCAGTTGGTGAGTCACCAGGCTCCATAACAAGACGATCAGGACACATTTCATATTACACTGCAGTTTTCATTCCAGGGCGTGGGCTGAAGGCGTTGTTTATTTATTTTAATTTGGTTCGGTTTGGGGTTTTCTCACAGGTGATGGAGTACAGAGATTTAGGCAGGGGGTAGAAGGGTGGAAGGGGTAAAAAACAAAAACAACCTGAATCCATCTGGATCAATTAAACCTTGTTGAAAAGTTTTCAACCTCAGGGTTGCCTGAGGTAGGTCTAATAGTCACACTCTTTGGCATTTAATGAAAATGCTAATGATTTCTCCTTGGAATATATTTTCACTTCTAGTTTGAACAAGATGCATCTCTCCAATCAATTCCACAAGCTCTTAATTTTTTTCCTCCCCATCTATGTGCATGCCCCTTCAGGGCAAATTAAGAAATTATTGCCTCTATCCAAAAAGTAGCTGAAATGTGCAGCCTTATGCTTCACGTCACAGGGGTGGGGAAGAAAAAAATCTTTACATGGGAGCAACAATCCCGTTTGTGCCTGACTTGTGTAGGAAAAATATGGTGTCAAACCTTTCTCATCCTGGTTCTCCAGGGAAAGCTGCAGGCACAGGTCTCAGCCTGTGAAAACCACCATTGATCCAACAGAGCTGCCTACAAGGTTCAATTTTCTTGTTAGTAGTCCATTGTAGTGAGAATAAGAGTGAACAAATAGAGGGGTGTTTAAATATAGGACAAGACTTTTCTTCCCCATTTTCTGAGGGATCAGAATGGAGATGAGTGCTTCAGGTCATCTATAGACTCTGAAGAGAGACAGGTTTGCCCCCATCCCAAACTAGAACCTGAAATTTTTAATGGCTGAAATATGATGGCTGAAACAAAGGCATTGAGTGGAAGAATTGCCACAAGTCAAATCCACTTCGAATTTGCAAAGGAAATTCAAACAAATCACAAAAGTTTCCAGTAAAGGATGGGAATGCTGAACACAGGCTTAGAGGCATAAAGGCTAATGAAAAAGAGGGATGGGAGTATGAAGTGTTTTCTTGGAATTGCCATCGGCTCAAGGGAAAACTAAACAATCTCCCTGCAGAGGTTTGAGAAAAGGCACAAAGAATCATTAGTTTTGCCTAAACTAGCATATTAAACAAGTCCAGGACATGTGATTGCCCTGCTCTTAACTCTGTCCCTAGCAAGTTTTGTCCTGTGGCACCTGATATGCTGAGGGGTGGTTGAGAAGATATCATGTGCATTATTCCCAGTACACAGTACCCATGGGACAACTCTTTTTTGGTGGGGAGTTGTGTTTTAAAATGTAGGTGTACCGTCTCGAGCCATGCCCTGCCATGATTTTTGGGATCAAGGAATAAACCCTGGACAAATTTATTTACTTGTCTAAACATAGACACAAAATTTAACTGTGAATAATTTTAAAAGTCTACAAAGTCCTAGGATGAAGGATTTAAACCAGAAGATGTGGGCTGGCATCAGCAATAAGTCAGATTATTGAACACATTCAGCAATAAAGAATAGTTAAAGGCATGGATGCAAATAAAAATTGCAATAAAACACGTGTTTTAGAACAGATAGATCACTCTGAACTGACCTGATAATTTGCTTTGATAGACCACTGATTTTCTAATGAAGGAAATGTAGTAGATATAATCTCTCTGGACTTCAGTAAAACCTTTGATATGGTACTTCATGAGAAATTATTAACTGGTAGAATATGGAGATCAGGAGAGGAATTTTATGATGGAAAGGGGAGTCACTAAATAGGAAATTACAACAGGTGGTGTTGAGAGAGGAAGTACTGAGCTGGAAGGAAGTTATGACTGCAGTTCTTCAGAAATCAGTTTGGGGACTGAATTTATTTCTGAAAAGTGGGATGCATGGATCACAGAATCATAGAATCATTTAGTTTGGAAAAGACCTTTAAGGTCACTGAGTCCAACCATTAAACCAGCACTGCCAAGGCCACCACTAACCGATATCCCCACATGCCACATCTACATGTTTTTTAAATTCCTCCAGGAATGGTGACTGCACTGCTTGCCTGGGAAACCTGTTCAAGTGCTGAAGACACTGGTGAAGATATTTTTCCTCATATTCAATTTAAACCTTCATTAGCACGACTTGAGGCCATTTCCTCTTGTCCCTTTTTATTTAGGAGAAAAATCAACTCCCACCTCACTACAGCCTCCTTCCAGGTAGTTGTAGAGGGCAATAAGGTTCCCCCTAATCCTCCTTTTTTCCAGAGTAAACAACCCCAGTTCCCTCAGCTGCTCCTTATGTGACTTACTCTCTAGACCTTTCACCAGCTTCTTTTCCCACCTCTGGACATGCTCCAGCACCTCAATGTCTTTCTTTATAGAATATAGATTAGTTTATCTTGGAAGAGACCTTCAAAGTTCATCTAATCCAGGAGCCCAAAACTGAACACAGGACTTGAGGTGTGTCCTGACCAGTGAGGAGTTCAGAGGGACGATCACTGCCCTGGTCCTGCTGGCCACACTATTTTTGATCCAAGCCATGACGTCATTGGCCTTCTTGGCCACCTGGGCACAGCTGGCTCATCCAGCTGTTGACCAACACCTGCAGGTTCTGTTCAGACACTCTTCCCCTAGCCTGTAGCACTGCAAGGGGCTGTTGTGACCCAAGGGCAGGACCCACCATTTTCCCTTATTGAATCTCATCCAACTGGCTCTCAGCCCATGGATCCAGCCTGTCCAGATCCCTCTGCAGAGCCTTCCCACCCTCCAGCTGATCAACACTCCCTCCCAACTTAGTGTCATCTGTGAACTTACTGAGGACGCACTCAATCCCCTCATGCAGATCATTGATACGGTATTAAACAGAATTGGATCAAGCATTAAAAGACAACATGTGACATGGCTACCAAAAATGTGCCTCATAAAGTATTTGCCATAAGGAGAGCGGAGTTTCTGTCTTGTTCTGCTCAAAGCACATGGAGAACAACCTCCAAAGCAACAAAAGAGATCCTAGTTACCTGTATTTAGGAGAGATGAACTCAGAGTACAAAGCTAAAGTGCTGAGATGTGTCAGAAAAAGATACATCTTGGTTTGTTTAGCTGAACAAAGCGAGGACTGGGACAACAGTGCTGATTAATATATAAATACATCAGGAGAGCAAATAGAGAGAAAAAAAGATCTATTTAAACTAAAAGATAGCATGGGCCCAACAAGTGGCATAAAGTAGAACTAAATAAACACAGGCTGGTGAATGACCTGAACAACTTCCAGTTTGTGCAGCGAGAGCAAAAACATACCAACAAGAAAGTTCCTTCCCCACGAACCATTTTCAGATCACGGAAGACTTTAAGAGAGAGAAGAGACAGAACTTAGAGAATCAAGAGGTGCCCTCCAGTTTTACCTATCTGTATGTGAGAAAGAACAAGTTGACTTCTTGAAGACAGAAAAACCTGTCTGGTATGCTACACCAAAAACTGTCTGGTTGTCCTTTTAGCACCTGGTACTTCCTTTTTCTCACCAGGCTGCTGGTGTTTCACTTGTAACAATAAACTAATTGAATAGCACATTGACAGATTTGCATGCCACAGTCCTCCCGCTTCTGATTTCTTTGTTGCATTTGTGTACATCTAAGACCAGAAAAAAGAAAAGGAAAAAAACCCAACAACAACTAGCAGGAGAAACAAAGCAAACACACATGCACACAGCACTTCCAAACTGGTCTTGAGAGCAAACAATAGTAGGAAGGGATAACTACCACTCTCAGGGCTCTCAGATGATCAGGTCAGCCAAGCAGACACAAGGAAAGGGGATTTTGAGAAACAAATAATACCTGTGCCTGAAATGGGAGCTTTGCTGTAAAGAGAAAAGAAACATATGCTTTTCAGCTGGAGTGGATTTCTTATGTTGCTCAGAAGTGACTGGCTCATCCTCAGTGTAAAGGACCGGTGTTGTATTAACTGTTCTGTATCAGTTTCCCTCTCGAGTGCCCTGCCTGAGCTGCCGGGTTATTTCATTTCTGACAGGCAGCACAAACAGGAGCCTGGGGTAACTCAAGTCCCTGATGGTGCTGAGCAGAGATCCATCTGTGCTTCCTGGGATGCATATCTATACCCTGTCAGGGCTGGATTGTCTGGGCAGCACTGGTCAGGAGCTGGGAAAAGTGGTGATGGTGGACTGACAAATGCAAGGCCCTAGTGTTCACAGGGTACCACATCAGCTGGAGGTTCTTGATAGGATCCCTGATGTCCTGCCCCTTCTTCTCTGTGAGCTGACCTTGTCCAAAAGGGAACAATGCAGTCTCAGCATCCTTCTCATTGAGAGCAGAAAGTCCACTGGGAGCACATGGGCCTCAGGAAGATCTGTGAGAAGCCTGATTGTCAGAGCACAGGCAAAATGTGTGCTCTGCAAGTAGTTTAACAAATTTTGGGTCCATCATCATTCTCCCTGTTCTCATGTGGTATTGTTTATGCTTAAGCCAGCATTCTGAAACAGGCACTGCCAGGTTCTGCATCATGACGGCAACAGAGCTGGCTCCTTTATTATGTATCCATTCCTAACTGAAAATAAGGCATTTGCCCCTGGGGAAGAGGGAGGTGAGCTACCGTCTGAGTTTTTCTCTGTACCACCCTCTACCTCACATGGTTTCAGAGCCAACATACACAAAGTTCCCTTTGCCTTCAACCTACGTACCTGAACAGAGTCCCACTCCCAACTATTCCCTCCCTGCAGTTGTTTGCCCACTTCTGGGAATTGTATTTCAGCTGTCTATGGCCTGGATCCAGTGGAAAAAAAAAAAGATCTCCCAACACCAGAGCTGTTATTTACCATAGACCTAGATTCCTCTGGTACAGGAGCATTTGCTTCCTTGAAAGATCAAGACTCACAGTTGAAAGGTAGGAGATTTTCCTGAAACTAGACCTGGGAATTATCCCCAAATCCTTCATTTAAGCAGAATAACGTCAGGGGAGTCTGGACCTGCTTTGATCTTTACAGCATCAGCCCCTCTCTCTCCAAGCGCAAAGCAAAGCAGATTGGGACTTGCCGTCTTGGCCCAAATGAACATCAAGATAGATGCTGAAGACTTCTTTGTTCCTTGAATGTCAACTGCAAGTGTGAGTCATTGCAGCTTCAGGAAGGAGGGAACCTCTCAGACAAGGTCTTTCTGAGGGAGAGATGGGAATTGATAGCTGATGCAGAAGATCCAGTTTTAAAGATACGAAGCTAGATTCTCAAAGGCACTTGTCTCCCATTGATTCCTAAGTGCCTTATGACATCCAACCATAATGACCGAATCTGAAAATAATTAATTTCGAGGGAATCCGAGTGCATCGTTCCACCTTGTTGCAGTGCTTAATAAAACTAAATATCCGTGTATCGCCCAGATAACACCTTAAAACTCAGTTGTACTCTTTATCTCCTGATAAACCTTTCCCCACAACCAGATCAACTTTCTTGGGCTGCAGGTGTGATCATTCCCCTCTCAGTACAGCTCTGTATTTTTTTCTCATTAAGTGAATTCAATGAGATTTCTTACAAGAGGGTGGAGCAACTTAACAATGAACAACTTGGCAAAATTGGGCTTTATGTAATTACTTGAGGATTTGGCCTAACATACTGGTACAACATGAGATGTATCTCATGATCTTTCACTTGCGTAACCCTCTTCCTCTTGTTTATTGTCATCCCTTGCTGGGTTAGTTCCTTGGGGCAGAGACCTTTTATTTAATTAGTCTGGAAAGGGCCTGGCACACCTACAGAGCCATATTAATAATGAGAAACAGTACTAACCTACCCACAAAAAGATGTGAGCTTCCTTGCAAGATATGTGACAGGGCACAACCACAGTGATCAGTCACACTCTGACCCAAGAGGGCTCACCTTGGTTTGTCTTGGGTGGGAAACTTATCACTGTCCTGTGTCCAGGCTTTTTCTCCTCTTACATTCAGAAAATGTCACTATGAGAGGCCACCTGCTGATTAGATTTACCTCAAATAATAAGCACTAATAAGTGTTTCTTACACCTTCTGGAACTCCCTTTCCAAGCATTAGAAGAAGGAAAAAATAGTAGGTGGACAGCAGGTCTCATGGAGCTCTTGTCCAAGTGATTTTTATCTGCTGGTTGGTTGACTTCTAACAGGGTAGCACTAAGGCTGCAACAGGAGCTCCCTTATTAGTGAAAAAGAGAGAGAGAAAGAGAGAGAGAGAGAAAGAGAGAGAGAGAGAAAGAAAGAAAGAAAGAAAGAAACAGAGAAAGAAAGAAAGAAAGAAAGAAAGAAAGAAAGAAAGAAAGAAAGAAAGAAAGAAAGAAAGAAAGAAAGAAAGAAAGAAAGAAAGAAAGAAAGAAGAGAAAAAAAAGAGAAGGAGAAATAAAAGAGAAACAGAAGAAAACTAAAAGAGGACAGAGAAGAGAAGAGAAGAGAAGAGAAGAGAAGAGAAGAGAAGAGAAGAGAAGAGAAGAGAAGAGAAGAGATAAAAAGGAGAGAAAGCTTATGCATGTGTTTGTGACTTATTAGATGCCACAGAGAAAACAGAAGCAGGCAGTGATTTCTGTGGTATCTGATAGGGCATAAACCGATTAAAGCTGTTTCTACAGGTAGAGCATTCAAAACATCATTCCTGTGTGGATTCTCTAATGTCTAACAAGGGTGGAACTAACATTGCTGTCTTTCTTACAACAAAATCTCCAGCTCCAGTACAGTACTATTTTCCGGCAGCTTACAAGAGCTGCATATCTTTAAATCTACAGTCCTGCTGTCAAATGTGATTGAATTTGGCTAATGGCTTCCAGAGCTACCAGGCAGACAGACACACAGACATGCACACACATCCCGCCACACAGCATCGTCTCATGAGCCAAATTTCCATCAGAAAGGAAGCTTATGGAAAGCAACATGGCCAACTCCCCCTTGATCACACCCCAGGTGTGAAACGCTGGTCTGCACCCACATGGAAGACCAGACTTTGCCAAGAGCCCAGCGATAGGCAGCCCAACAGCCCTCATTTAGCCGTGCGTCATGCCGTGCCAAAAGCAGCATGTTTTCCTTTGTCACTGCTTAAGGAAGAGTCTAGAGGTGTCATTGACTTTCCCTTTTTGTCCCATCCAGCAAAGCCAGCATGGCAAAACAAAACTGGAAGAGCGTGCTATATGTGTGGCTTTTTGTTGTACCTATGGCATAGCCTGAATTTCAGAGGCCATGTTTCGGAGGCTTTCTCTACTCTCGGGAGAAATGTAGGCACCTTGAAAAGGCAATTTGGATGTTACATGAACTAAACACAGGTTTTTCAGTCAGATGCCAGAAGGAAGAAGAGTTGAATCCTGCTCAGAATGTGGGGGTTTGGGGTTTTTTTAAGCTGAAGAGGGCCCCAAAGTCAGCAAACCCTGCCACGCTTCCTCAGTTCACCTGATTCTTTTGATAGCTCCCGTGCTGTGGATGTCAGCTTTTATCAGAGACAAAACACAATCTGAATGGCAACAAAACTATGCTGGGAATAAAACTAAGTCTATTTAAAAAAAAAAAAATACAGGAGGAGGAAAAAAAAACAACAATGCACACTAAAATATTCCATATGCTCTTATGGTGGGTTGCCCTCGGCACACAGAGAAAGATTGTAACTAGGCACAATCTGATAAGACAGAATGCAACTGCGAGCTACTAGGCAACCACCAAAAAAAGAGGAAGAAAAAGGACAGAATCAGCATATACACAAAAAAGAATAAGGTAGAAGACGGAGGTGAAGCTGAGTTTCTGTGCATAAAATATCACTGTTCATGGAGGACCAGATGTTAATAAAAGTTTTCAGGGGCTTCCAAGTGAGGCCGTGACTGAGGCTGCAGTCTGGATGCTGCACAACAATGCCTGTTGTAGTCTAGCTGGTTTTCTTCCCCTTTTCCTTGCATGGTGGAGAAACGCACGCCAACCGCATAATCACAAGGCACCCTCAGCACCTCCTTCTCCCTCTCTTTGTAGGTCTCACCCCACTGTCAAGCCTTGTCATTAATAGAAGCCTTGATCCTGCAATATGAAGCACGCACGGGATGGCCGGTTCTCACACGGGGAGCTTCTCTTCACACGGAGAGCAGCTTTTCACCGGGATGCCGAGGAAGGGTGTTGCGCTGCAAAGATGTCAGCCAAGGTCTGCAAAGCTAGTTTTGTTCCCAAACTTATGGCTTCCCAATAAAACTCATGTGTGTTAGCACATAATTGGAAGCTAAGCTCTGGTGGATCTAGACCTGAGATTGTGAAGGACAGTTGCTGTTTCCTAGCGCAACAGGTCTGATTGCTGATTAGGAATTCGATGCACTACTGCAATGAATAATAATAATAATAATAATAATAATAATAATAATAATAATAATAACAATAACAACAACAACAATAATAATAATAATAATAATAATAATAATAATAATAATTCAGTAGATCTAGGCTTGCAGCTCTGTTTCAAGCAGACTTAGTATTGAAATTAAGCAGGCTTCCACGCATCCTGAGAAAGCGTGTCTCCTTACAAAATGGAAATGTGATCCTGCAGTCCTACCCTATGGTAGCAGTCAGGCCCAGGAACAGCGCCAAAAAGCTCAGCAAGATGAGCCTGTACAAGGGCCATTTTACATAAAGCAGGAGTAATCATGGAAACATGGCTCTCTGGATTGGAACCAAGCCCCTGAGTCACGGAGTGGGACCCCCCTGTTGTAGTTTCTGTAGAAACACAAAGCAACGTGGGAACACGGCCTCATTTGAAGAGACAAAGGACAAAATCCCTTATTCTGGATTTTTAGGGCAAGCTCTTTCACACCAACCTGCTCTTTGGCTTTGAGCAAATCACTTTGCTTGCTTAAGTTTGTTGTTTTTTTAAATTAGTACAGAAAATGGGTTTCGACACATTTTTCCTCACGGGGGTGTTGGGAGGCTGAGTTAATAACTGCTTGCCAAGCAGTAGGAGATTCTCAGATGAATTTCACTTCCCCTGGATGTGTACCATGCTCATTGTGGCCATGTCTGAACACTTACGCATGTATAATTAAGAAGGACCATGATAACAGAAAGTGCAAAGTGCTGCTCCTTTCTCACTGCATAATCATGTCTTGGAGGTGGGTGGCCCAAGAGGGAAGCATTGCATCAGGTGTGACAGAGCTTGCTGCTGAGGTATGTTCTGAGAACAGTCAGTTTTTGTCTTTCACCGAATTGGGGTTCAGTATAACCTTTAGATTTTTCACTATATGCTAATTAAACCTTCCCTGGGCACTCAGCTATTCCCTCCAGCCCCTGCTTGCTTTCTGTGCACAAACTCTCTACAAGCCTACACAAGCACCCATCAGCTTTCATTATAATTTACCTGCAAAATCCACACACTCCTGCTTTCATGTAAAAAATAACACTAAAAAAAAAAGACTAAGATATAAAAACCATCGTGAAAGCCAGTGAAATAATCTGTTGCCTACAAATCAGGGCTGTGATGGTAGGAATTAGACCTCCCACATCACATTAGCTTGGAGGGCTCTCCCTTCCCCTTAGCCTGCAGTGGAATTCCCATTCCTACCACCATGGTGGAAGCCAGCCCTGGCCCGGTGTCTGCATACCACCCGTCCTGTAGCTGCAGCGTGTTTACTTCAGGATTAAAAAATCAGGAGTGGGGGAAATGGTTGTGAACTAACAGCAGTCTCTTTGTTGTGTGTGGTATTGGCAGGGCAGGTGGAAGAATCCCACCTTGGTCAGAGGCCAGGCTGCATGGCCTCCCCGTCTATTGTCACCAACAGCTGGGTGATTTCAGGTGAGGAAACACATTACAAAGAAGGAAAAGGCAGGCTGGGTATGGCAATCCAATGAGATGGGATTAGTACATCCCTGGCCTTAAATAGTCTATATGATACAGTCCTCACTTTCCTATAACTGCTCCACTGCCCCTAAGGTCTCACAGCAAAGAAGGTTCTTTATGATATGTAGGCCCCACCATTAGTTATTATAATACGTAGCTGTGTCGCTGTATCCTCTCAGTGCTGCTGGTTTCACATTTTGCATTGCCAAAGATAACCCCGCACACATGTAGACAGCTCTAGATAGTTATCATGACATGCTTGCAAAGTGGGGATAAATCCCAGACGAAAGGTACATTTCAAACCTACAATGTCCTCTGAGAGATGAGGGCCTTGCATGGCCCAGTGGCTGTCCCAATGCTGTGAGAAGTGCTGGGTTGTTCTTGCCACCTGGGTGTTGTTTCCTTTTCCTCATGCATGTCACCAAGGTGGTCACCATCCCAAAGGCTCCCATCAGCATCCTCTGCCCTCATGCACCAGGCCTCGTGATGGAAGAGAGGAAGGAGGAAAAAGACTTTCTCCTGAGCAGAGACAGTGCTCCAGGTTCCACCATCTGCAAAAATGCAGGCTTGAAAATTCTGACTCAAGTCAGAGGGTGCCAACTCACCAAAGCCTGCGCCGCACCCTCTCTTTTTGGCATACCTGAAGCAAACACCAAAGAGCCTTCAAAATGAGGGCTGTGCAGTCATTAGGACCTAAGAAACGGCTTGCAGCACTCTGCCAAACTGGGTACTGCAGCAAGAGCTTGGGGAAGGCTGGAGTCAGCAGAATGTTTTTGGAGAAAAGGTGCAGTAGGATCTCAGATATTTGGGCGTTTCACACACTGAGCCTTCCGAGGGAGTATGGCAAGGAGTAGGTGGATGGACAGACAAGCAGCTGCCAGAGCCACATGAACTCATTGCCTCCTGCAGATTCATCCACCACAGATAGAGCTTTGCAACAAAATCCTGAGGCAGGTATTCACTGGTGAAGCTAATTAGACCCCCGAAATTCCTACTCCAAATAGTCCCCCAGATATACAGCTACTTACATTGCACAGTGCATTCAGTAGTAGCTTTCTTGCTAGAATCTTCTTAAGTAAAGAAGTCGGAGAAAAGCAGAGCAGCAGCCCCCAAAGAAGGATAAACAATTCCTTTTAAGAGGTAGAATGGGGTACAGAAAATCCAGTGAAGGAAGAGTTTAATCAGCTCCAGGCTCCCTGAGCTAAGTGGGGACCCACTTCAATCAGGAATGGGTCACACAGAGACACAGGATCCCCTCCAGAGCCATCTAGGATCTCCCTAGGGACTGGAAGGGAATCTTGGAGAACATGCTACAAAAGGGATTACAAGTCTACTGAGCCCTATCATGTTCATTAATGCAGTAGCTAATTAAGGAATTATTTTGAAGAATCCCAAAGACTGTCAACAGGATATCAATATACCAAAATCAGCTAGTTTGAGTTTTCCCGATGTCCATGTTCACATCATGGAGAGGAGGACAATACACACCACCACATCCAGGAGAAAAACAAAGGGACAGATCTCCTTGGAAACTCCTGGGCAGAGAGGATATAGAGAATGTGACCACGTGTAAAGTCACTTATAACAATGTCAGACACTTGTGTCTCATGGCTATAGTGGGTCTACAAGGGTAAAGATGCCTGTCAGCTTTTTGTGCATAGCTCATGAACTGGGTAAATGATTATGAGGAGTCAAAAGCAGTACTCAGACTTGTTGACAAGGCAAGGGTTTATAGTTCTTCCCATCGAAGATCCAAGTTCTCACTCAGCCTACACTCTCATTCAGAGCTCATATCTCATTGGTCTCATTGGATATTCCATAGGGTAGGAGGTCAGAAGGCTGCCAATGCCCAGTGGAAAAGCAGCAATCCCAGCAATGTATCCACGTTCATGAACAGCTGCATATTTTTCCCTTGTGGTTTGCCAGCAAAGGAGATACCTTCTCTGTGATTCCCAGCTATGAAATGGTTGGCAGTTCTCTGACAAATCAAGATCCTCACTTATAATCCTCCCCTTTTCAGTTATCCAAAAGTCAGATCATTATTTGCCATAATGGGTAATGGCTGCTAGCCCAAGGGGCAATTTGTGATTACCATATAACTAATAAGTAATTGGTGGTTTAGGGATACTATGAAGTCTTCTGGTTTTCCTGGGAGACATCAGGCAAGACAAAAGAAATGATATCTGATGTGAGTGTATTAATCACTGGAAGAGGAGATTTTAAGGACTGCTGACAAAAATCTACCTGTAAAGAGAAGAGCTGACACCTCAAGGAGTGAAGGATTTATTTCCCTCACCTGTGAAGTTCCTTCTTATGTTATTTTCTGCATTTTCTATTTTTTTCAGAAAAATATTATACTTCCTTCCATTCTGCTCTCTACACGTCCCTGTACCACCTCCATCTGGAGGCGTTCAGACAGCTTTCAATAACGCTGGGAGGACCATGACCAGTATCTCCCCATTCAGTGGCTTCAGCCAGCAGCAAGCTAAAGGTAGGCAGCAAAGGCAGCAAAGGCGACTGCCTTCATAGATACCCAGCTCAGCAACCCAGGGGGCTCACATAACCTCCAGCCAGAAACACTGCAATGCTTCTGAGCCACCCAGGACCTCGTCAGGGTCAGGTTTGCTGAGGGTTTGCTGCGGTCTCTTGCCACCTCTCCATACATAAATCAAACATAATTAAAGACATAATCAAAAGGATTCCTGAAAACAAGCCCTGACTGTAAAGTTTCATTACAACCCCTAACACACCTGCTAGCACAGCTATTGCCCGGCTATGCGCTATCAAAGGTGTAATAACACGGCCGTATCCTGCGAAAGCTCCAGGGGAAAGCTTGAACAGAAAAGCCTTCATAGTCTTAAGGCAAGGAAAATATTATTGCACTTCCACAAAGCAACTTCCCTTCCTCCAGAACAACCACCTCAGGACTTTCATCTCAGCGAGCTCTTGGCATTTATTATTTTAGAGCTTTTTCGCATCGAGAAAGGATTATTTTCTTTCTTGCTCCAAGATCACTCTTTATTGTTAGTTAAATAAATAAAACTGATGGAGAAAAGAGCAAATGCTTAGCAAAAGTGTGTTTCATCAAACTGTCTGATCCTGGGGATCCCAGGTATTTATTCAACATGGAAAACCTACTCAGCTGGATTTATATATATATTATACACACACATATAAATGCACGCTTACACACACATATATATATATATCTCGTAAGTGTGTGTACATTCATGTGATGGCGAATATCAAGTCTCTTCCTCTTTGCTGCTGAACGTGATCATGTTTCTTGAGTACAGACCTAAAGTCTGTCTCTTTCATAGGTAACAAAGAGGGAAAGTCCCAGAGACTTCCATTGATTTCATTTCCCTGGAGAAATTTAAGTTTTGTCTGCAAGAGTGGCAAGCACTTCACTGGGAAAGGAAAGGAAATGAGATCATGTTCCCATCTGCCTCAGTCTGTGCTTCTCTAGCAAAACGTCTCTGGCAAAATCTGGGGAGATTTATATGGATTGCAAACTCTGAAAAAATAATGATCTTAGGTTTTGCGGGAATTTATAATAATCCCACACACGTCCCTGGATATACCATCACTTCTGGAGCATCCCTTAGTGCCAGGTGGCTCCCTGATGCCTTTCAAATCCAAGGGCTGCAGTTTCATGGAGCAGATGAATCTTTGCTTTTTATTCACCCTTTGATCAAGACCAGCTCTAGCAGCATCAGGCAGTGGGTTCTGACAGCTTCCCTTTTGAATCTGACCCATTTTGGGTACTGGTTTCTGCAGTAACTATCCATGCACGCTTTAAGGCATGTTTTTGTTCCTCATCTATCTATTCACTCAACAAATTAGCACAGTGCAGTCTTATGCAAATCAGAGGTTCGATTTCCTTGTGTATGTTGAAACTCTTACTCTGCCTTTACCAGCCAATGCACAGCTACTGTTATTTCCCTGCTCAGATGGGTTTTCATGGCTCGCTGCAGGCTGTAGAAGTTAATACATGGGAACACAATCCAAGTAAGCTAAGCATGTGTTTTACCACATACAGAGAGTAAAACATGGGGACAACAAAGAGACAGAGGATGGGGGGCGAGGAGAAAGGATTAGATTCATTTGCTTTCAGATGACAGAAAGCAAAACATAAATAAAGAATAAAAAATTTGATAGTTGGAGAGGAGAGAGTACAACCAATTACCCCCACTCAAATGCAAATTCAAAATGACAGCTCCACACTCAATGCCCTTAAAATGAAATGGAGGGTACCCTTCATATGTGAGAGCAGAGTAGGGGGAAAACAACATGTAATTTCCTTTCAGTAGCACCTAAAGTTGATAGAAACATATAGGTGGAAAAAGACCTTTAGAATCATCAAGTCCAACCACTGCCAATCCCACAAAACCATGTCCCTCCCTAAGTGTCACACCTACAGGTGCCAAAATGCCCATGGGTCAGTTTTCCAGACAAAAAGTAGAAACCTGTTTATGGTGCTCACAAAAGGCCTTGAGAGTGTAGAAATGAGAAAAAAAAAAAATTGAGGAGAATTTTGTGAGGGTAAAAGATGGATTACAAGGAGATAATCCCACAGCAGACCATGGACTAGATCCTACGGCCCCTAAACTCCGTCTCCAGACTCTGACCACTGGACAATAAAACCTGCTGCCCAACTGCTGTTTTCACTTGATTTCAGTCAAGGTAAACTGGGGCCTGACTTCCATGAAACTGTAATTGTGTCAAGGGAATTGTGATGTGTCCTTTGCCAGCATAGTTAAAACACCCTAACAGATGTTATTCTGATGACAGACGTCAAAATAAGTAGATAGATTAACTGACAGATAGACAGAAAGAGATTGAAATAAGGAAAATACGTACGGGGAGATAGTGAGAGAGATGGATAGATAGATGAGCAGGAAGAGCTGGGAATATAAAAGATTATATAGATAGATAGACAGATCTTGGCATAAAGCACTCATATCAAGGTGCAGTTGGCAGCCCTGATTTAATGCATCATTTGCTCAAAGTGCTCATCTCCCTCCCTCTAAGTAAAACGAAGTTGTTTGTTATGTGTTACGGAACAAATCTGTGTGTGGGCTCCCTCAGGGTCATAGGATTGCATGAGGTGAAGGACCTGATCCTGCCAAGTTCCCAGCACCCTCTCTCCCCTCTGAAGCACAGGGAGAAGGGATGATGCTCAGCCTCAGCACCCAAAATACCAAACACGCTGAGAGCCCTGGCCAGTGCTGGAATGAGCGTCAGGACACGGGGAGGAAGGAAGGAGGGTGGATCATGACTTACCCACATCATCTCATAACCTGCCTCAAGATGTATTCAAATTATAAATAAGTAGTAAGATTCCTTCTGTCAACACATTTCAATTTAGGACTTCTGGTTTGTCAAACAGTTTCACAAGAAAGCCTCTTACAATACCCAGGGCAGTGTGAACACCGAGGACGCATGGCCACTCTTCTGCATCACAGAGCACCCTTTCCAATTTCACCTGAGAAATACTTCTTGTAATTTGTTTAAACTTTGAGGCTCTCAGGAGGCTGCCTACCCTTGATTCTCATTTAAAGCCACTATACCTTGTTTTTGCACTTCATTAAACCCCAGCATTAAGGCCTTTTTGCCAATCCAAGACTGTAGCCTAACACAATGTTTTAACAAAGACAGCTTTATGCAAAGCTTGGAGCTGGGGAAAATAAACAATGCAAATAAGAGGCTGTAATTCTTCTATTAAATAATCTTGCTTTATTCTCCCTGACTCCTCTGCTGTTGGTCCCTATCTGCTGGCTCACCTTTCCTTTGTTTTAAGGTTGGTGTAAAATTTAACTTGATTTCAGTGAGAACAGAAATTTTTGCAGCCTCAATAAAAACTTGACCAGGGCTGAACTAACATTAGTTCTTTACCCAGAGGGTGGCTGGGCATTGGAACAGTCTCCCCAGGGAAGTGGTCATAGCCCCAAGGCTGCCAGAGCCCAAGGAATGTTTGGAAAATGTTCTCAGGCACATGGTGGGATCCTTGGGGCTGTCTTGTGCAAGACCAGGAGCTGGATTTGATGATCCTTGAGGGTCCTTTGCAGCTCAGGATATTCTACGATTTTGTGATTCCAGTTTAGGAATGAGGATTTTATTTTGCCCTCTTTGTATCCATAAACCAGACCCATTCTCAGTCACCCACAACAAAGATTCAATCTTTGCACTTAGGACAGCGAGGCTGGGGGAAGGTTTCGACTCACGGGAAAGGCCCCACCTCCAAACCCAGTCACTAACAAGAGCCATTCTGAGCCCTGCAAAAGCCTGCTGGAAACCTACCCAGACCAGGTGGCCCTTTGTGGTATTTCAGCACATCCTGCTTCTTGTCCTACCTTGGAGGAGTCAAAATGAAAATACAAATATACTTTCCAAAACCTCAACATAGTTTTGGTGCAAGGGTGGGGAAGGCAAAGCTGTAGTTTTGTTTGCATTGCACATTCACAGAAAGTTCAGTTGTTTTTTTTTTCTTTATTTTTGCACCAGCGCCTGATTGCCCTTTTTGAAATGTCCCAGACAAGGCAATATTGTGGCTTGGAGAGTGTCCTTTATCCATAGAAAAAAAAAATCATAATTTCTTAGCCATAGTTACCTGTGGCTGCATTCTTGACCACTTTGCATAGACAGACAACCCCAGCAGTGATGCAGAATCACCTATTGTGGTTTGAGGAGGAAATACTCCAAGAATTTCAGTTTTACTCCTTGCTTGGAAAAAATGATGATCCTGATATCTCCAATGGGGTCACATAAAATCCTGCATTCATTTTATGGTAATAGCTTTCTTCCCTTGGTGCTGTGTGGCAATGCTTAATTAACAAATGCTCAGAGCTGAGGAAAGACGTGAAAGATTGGAGATATTTGAGGTGTATCACCAAAACTGTTTTCAAAGAGGTCACCAGTGGTGATTCACTTCAGAGAATTACTGCATTTTCCAGCAGCAGGGCCAAGCATAATAAGTGCAGAGGAAAAAAATTACAAGAGTCAAAGCAAAGCAAAACGGGAAGTTTGAAGGTTTTCATTTGGTTTTAATGAAACAAACAACAACAAAAAAACTCAGCTCAAAACATTTTCCTCATCTGAAAATGAAATGTTGAGTACCATTTGGAAGTCATTTAAAAGTTTTCTTTCTTATCTCTTTCTTTTAATATAAATTAGGTCAATCCTTCAAGGAAAATGCCATTTGGAAATGAAAAATGCAAAAAGATTCAAATAGTTATTTTTCATAAAGGAAGCATTTTACCCTAAAAATACCCATCATGATTTTTAAACACTTCTCTTATTTATTTTGGTGACAAATTTCTTCAGCAAATTCAAACAGTGTTTAGTCCCTGGTAAAAATGTTCTGTTTATTAAAATATATATATTGCCCTCCACATCACAGATTACAAAGTGCTAATTGCTTGTCACCAAAAGCTGAATTCAGTAAGTGAGCATGAAACAAGACAGTGTTCCAAATCATCACCAGTGCTCTGGCAAAAATACCCAACAAGTAACAGTCCTGTATCAAACCAGACCAGAACCAGAGTGTGCTTTGTGACCATTATCCTTGGGAAGGGACTCACAGACCTCATGATGCAGAATTCAGGCAGGAATTCAGGTTCACCACTGAGCTTGTACAGGTCTACAAGAACATCTGCACACTAAGAAGCTGGTCAAGTGACAGGAGAAGGCTGCAGCTCACGCCCCTCATATTTTCTCTGGTCGTTCTTATAGCAGTAAGGGCTGAAACTCCTCTCCTATGAGAAAAGATTTAGACAATTGAGTTTGTTCACACTGGAGAAGGGGAGGCTGCAGGTTGACCTTTTTGCAGCCTCTTGATACTTGAAAGGGCTACAAGAGCTGAAGAGGAGTTGTTTACAAGGGCATGGAGTGATAGGACAAGGGGGAATGGCTTTAAAGTGACAGAGGGCAGGTTTAGATATTGGGAGGAAGAAATTCTTTACTGTGAGGGTGGTGAGGCCCTGACACAGGCTGCCCAGAGATGTTGTAGCAGCCCCATCCCTGGAAGTGTCCAAGGCAAGGTTGGACAGGGCTTGGAGCAACCTGAGATAGTGGAAGGTGTCCGTGCCTATGGCAGGAAGACTGTAACTTGATGGTCTTTAAGGACCCTACGAGCCCAAATCAATCTATGAAAGTTTGGAAATGTAACAAAAATATCTCTCATCCTAAGGCCATTGGGGCATTTCTCCTGATAGAAGCATCTCTCAGCTTAGTAACTGGGTATTTGCCTACCTGAAAAAGTGTTGATGAGTACAGGAAATATTGGTGTGTTGGGAGGTTTTATCTTTCTCTTGAAACCTTGGGGTCAAATCATGCCCGTCCCACTTCTGAATATACCCCATTAAAAATAAGACTTTGTTTTAATACCAAGTGCTGTTACTCTGAATGTTCCATACAAGGTAAGGTTTATTCTTCCTAAAGGCTTTGGAGTACTTTTGGCTGAATGGCCACGTGTGTGTCATGTTGGATGCTGGATATTTTGCCCCCAGGGTAAGGGGCACAACCCATGTATTTATGCATGTGCTAAAGCACAGTAACCCTGACCACCCTATCAGCCTATCTCGCTATCGGCACCTCCATCTGCCCGTATATTTTATCTCATCCTTCTCTATTTATTTATATTGCCATGATATCTGAGATCCTGCCTACACTCAGCTGCCAACGGCTCGAGCTCGTGTGCTGCACGGGAGGGGAAGGCAGGAGGAGCGGGTGCAAGGCTCAGCCTGGCCAGACATAGTTGTATAACGAAGGCAGATTTGCCTCTACAAAGTGCAAAATCTGTGTGGGTTTGCCTTTTTTTTTTTTTTTTGGCTGAGGTGTTGTTTTTTTGCAAGGTGATCATGTGGGGAGGTGCAAAAAGGTATTCAGCTTACTTCCAAACAAGCTCAAATTCATCCAAGTGGTGTCAGAGTTGGTTGAGGGTTTTTTTCTCTCTGATATTTGTTTTTCAAGCATTCGTTCCCCAGCCATGTTGTTTGTTCATCTCTGAGTGTTAAATACAGGGAGGCAACGTCTAATTGCGGTTTTCCTGAGGGTGCTGAAACACATAAAATGCACACAGCCTTGAGGTCAGTGTCCTGGAAGTGTCAGCTTTCTCCCTCGGAGGAAGCCGGTGCAAGTGGTACCTCGTGAATCACTCTCTCAAGGCTGTATACCTGAGATTCTCAAATTCTGCCTGAAGGAGGGGAGAAACGTGGCTCAAATGCTATTTATCACCCCTATCTTTCAACAGCTCAAGCAGAGTCATCCAACATCTGCAGCACCGCTGAAAGGCTCCCATCCACGTTTGAAAGGAAGGTCACGCAGAGGTAACCGAGCACTGCTGCACTTAACCATTTCTCTTGACCTGATGGGTTGTTCCCCTTTTAAATCAAACTTTGGGCACAGCCTGCCTATGTTCCCAAGGGATTTATTCTTTTTTACCAGTCTTTTTAGAAATGGGAGATAAAAGGTAAGGCGTGAAAAATTTTGTGGGCTCTCTTCTGGGGTTGTCTTGTCAGGGACCCCCATTTCCAGGCTGACAAGACCCCTGTTAGCAAAACTTAGAAATGTCGGCACTCTTTTTTGCAGAATGTTTGATTCATAGTGTATCTTACTTGTAAGACCCAGATGATCTTACAAATGTCAGTGAGTTATGTCCCCATGTCTAGTAGGTGGAGCTATTCTTAGCAGTAGAACAAACATAACCAAGATATTAGATTGGGATTTACACCCCTACGTTCCTGGATTATAGGGGAGCAGCTGAAGGACTTGTGAAAATACACAGCTTTGGCTCACGTGGGCTGACTTCTCTTTCCCCACCACTACCTGATGTCTTGGAACAATCTGCTGCATCACAATATTTTATCATCCTTCCAAAAGTCTGTCCTAAAGAACTAAAACAATGCACATTCCATGAACTTGGCAAGACACCTACCCTTCAGGATGAGATTTCTGAAACAATTGGAGACTGATTCTCTGCATTGTAAAGAACCTACTGCTGTCCTTGGAGTCCCTGTGTTGAGACAATTGTCTTGGAAAGGCAGTGTGAGGAGGAGAGGAGAGGAGAGGAGAGGAGAGGAGAGGAGAGGAGAGGGGCTTTTCAGAAGCCGCCTCTTCCATATGATCAGGATTTGAGTTGATTCACATTTCTGAATCTATTGCTGAATCAACTGAATCTATCCTGCTGCACTTAATGCTTCAAGGTGCATTGCTGAACACAAGAAGCAAATCTAGCAAAGACTAGAGGCCTTAAGGATGTATTATACAAGACAGGGGAATTGTCTCAGAAATTAAGAAGCAGACACTTGAATGTAGGATTTTTTGAAACAAGATCATATCTTTTTATACACGGTAAAAGTTTCGCTTTGGTTTAGCAGAAGGGATGAAGAATAAATTATTTTGAAGGTCAATCTGATAGATCATATTTGTGGGTGTTCACCCCATCACCTGATATGTTGCAATGTGCTATAGCTCCTGTGTGAGTCTCTTGCACTGCTCCTAATCCCATACTGCAGGTAATGGGAACACAAAAGTCTCTATACCCATAAACTGTGGAGAGGGCACATCCCCCATCCAGGTAATGTAATCTACCCATGTTCCTAAGCCATAGTCAGTCACCAAACTGAAAAAATTGTCAAAGATTATGTTTAAAACACATTGCAGAACTATCTAAAAGCACCTGGAAATCTTTCTGATTATCCTGCAACAGTAGGAATATGTGTGTACGGATCGATCTTGACTAAAGCACTTATCAAAATCAATAAACTTCTATAGGCATGATAGATGTTTTCCCTTCCATGTCCCTGGATTGTCAGTGACTTCACATTTCCACTGCCTTAAAGGGAAAATGGCTCATGTTCCTAACCCAGGAGATTCATGGTGGAGAAGAGAGAAAATTTGGTTGTCCAACAGCCTGAAGGGAGAATTTAGTCAAAGAAACTCAGTAATTCCTGAGAGTGAGCAGAGAATGAGAGCTGGCAATTGATTTTAGCAACACTGGGATGAAGGCCTGGTCGTCAAAGTTTGAAGACTGATGGATTTGGAGAGCTATTCACTCTACACGCACAGTGAAGATGCATGACATCACGTCAGAGAGGTGGATCAAGTAGAGCAGAGGGAATGGAAAGAAAATTCAGTGAAAACATGGGATTTCCTCATCTCTCCAAGCATCATAAATCATGTCAGAGCTGCTTAGTCACTCTGTGCTGATCTATCATACTCCAGTAAAGCAGCACTTAAATGCTTGAATATCCTGAGGTCTTCTAGAATGCAGGAGGCTTGAAAAGCTTGTTGCCTCCTACCTCTCTTCAGTCTCAATTCTTAAAAAAAAACTAGAAAAATCTTCCAGATACCAGCTCCTTCCACTCAGACAGGTCAGGAACATTTTGGGCAGATTTCCTCTGCACCACAGGCAAGCAAAATCTGCTAAAGCCAGAAGCCAAGGAAGACCTGGGTGTTGTCCACTCCAAGGGCAAGAGCTGAGAGACAGGACACTGAAACAGCAACTCAGAGCACAGATATAGAATTTGCTGCTCAAGGTTTGTGTGATAAAACTTCCAGTCAATTTTCCAATGAAGTGATAAGGAGAGATCTCCCCACCAGAGCCTGCACTCCGGTTTTACATCCCTTGATGCAAAAGGACAGCTCTGCAGAACAAAAAACAGCCATTCCTATATGACATCCATGGAGTACCTATGCAGAGACAACAGGGGCAAATATCCATCATTAAATCCATAGGCTTTCACCTTCCTCTCCCACGACCTGTTTGGAAAAGGTCTCCTAAATACAAATAAGGTTGGCAGGAGCAGATGGAAGCATAACTCTTTTTGGATGTCCAGGATTTTATAGAAAAGCCACCCTACGGAAATTAATAGACAGGAATATCCCTGCTCTGTCCATGCATCCAGCACACAGAATTAAAATCCTTATAGAAAGGTTATCAGTGTCTGACAAATTTAATCGGGTTTTCGTAAAGGAAAACATCCTGCCTGCTATTAATGGAAAGACCCTGGGTGACTGTTCAGAAATCCATCATATGTTCAGTCCCTCCTTCCTCATTTTTGGCTTTCCCATGGGTCTTGTTCAATTCCTACTTGAGGATCCTCCTTTCTCTGGGCTCAGCATAATTTTATATTCCCCTCCACTTCCTGTCCCATACTGATACTTTTAAAAAAGTCTATTATGAAGCAGCTGCAATCAAGAATAACAGTTCAGGACCTGTGTCTATTCATTGCTGTTTCCTCAGAGTCCCTAAATATAGTTTAAAACTTATCACAGAATCTATAAATCTGCTCCAGTGCGACTCTGCAGGAAGTAAATTCATCAGCCATCATTTCTGCATGCATGGAGAACAGGGATGACCTTTTGCAACTGGCTTGAGGTTTTGCAAGGGAGGCAACCTCACCTCTTACAGAGAGGGATCCTCTGCCCTTCCTGGCCATGGGCAATCTTGGGATCTGGGGAAACAAACCAAAATTGTCAAAAACAAGTCATCAACACCCCTCATCATTCACAGCAGTCCGTACTGCTTTCTTCTGACTTCATAATTTTTCATGATGGTTGCAGCTGAGAGAAGAAGCTCTTCTATGAATGGTGAATATCAGGCAAGAGTGTAATTAAAAGCAGAACTGGAGCTGAAGGATTGTATTCTGACTTGGAATAAAGAAATCCAGGTCTGCAGACCGGGGTGCTACCTGCAGCCATGTTATGCACTGGGGGATTTGTAGCTTAGCAGGAAAAGAGTTATCCACTCAATAAGTGTAAGAGGGTTAATGTGGTTTTTAACACAGAAACAGTGAAATAAACAATTGCACTGTAATATTGCAGTGCAATATTAGTTGGGAATTAAAATGGTCGTGGGCTAAGTCTAAATACACATGCAGGTGGTTCACTAATTATCCACGTTAGCATGAACACCAGCATGTGAGGCTTGCAAGCAGACTTTCCCTGAATGTTTCAGTCACTTCTGTCTTCCCAGAGGACAGGTTTTCATTAATTATTTCAGTGCCTCTGGAGTCGACAGTAACCTAGAGTGGAAATGTAAAAGGACAGGTTAAATAACCAGGTGTTTTGTACTTTGAGAGAAAAAAAATGAGTTGAGCTTCAGGTCAAAGCCTTACCTTAAACTTATAACAAGGGAAATATACTTCTAAGATAGAGTGATCCAACATCCACCCAGGAGTCTGCACAGCCTCAGGGCATTGTGTGAAACAGGTATAAATTTGCTATACATTTGTGTTGTGCCTTGGTTTCTGAAGAGCTGTAGCTCAGATATCCACGCAGGCACACACAGAACCAGCGAAGACAGGCAGGTGACACAGGGGCCCTCCGGGTCTCTGGGTATAAACACGCTTGTGCACAGGCACAGCACATGTTGCACATCCTTTGTGTCAAAGTATGAAGTCCATACCACCCATAAGCACCCACCTACACCTGTACGTCTGTATTTCAACAGAAGAAAGCAACCAAAAATTTCATTTTAAAAAAAACTGTGTGAAGATTAAAAAAATCAGCCACCAAAATGTTAGGAAACACCAGACTGAATTATTCACCCTTCCTCCTCCTCTACTGTTCCTTCTACATATGACAATCACACCTTTTTCTTTTCCTTTGCCTCATTCGGGGCACAGGGAGGACATTGCCCTTCCTGAGCCATGGACCTGTGTTTTGTTTACTCCTCCCTCCTGCTTTCTTGCAGACCCACTGAAGCTGATGAGTTTTCCATGGTGCTCGTCAACCTGCTTCCAAACACTGCACAAGTGATGGATTTATCTTCACAACACATCTTTTCTCCAGATTTAGGGATAGGAGGAAATGGAAGAAATTAAGCACTGGATTTGCAGTTCAGGTTGAGATGAACATTGTATTTTTAAAGAATTTGATATTTCATATTCTGAAGGATAAATACAGGCATGAGACTCTCTGGCTTTGGATAGCACTGAGATTACTGCACCCACAAAGCAGAGTTCAGGGTGTGAAATTTGGCATCTTAATGATGATCACACATTTAGTATCTGTTTCCACATGATAAGACTGGGTTGATTTTTCCAATGCCATATAGAACCTCTATGAAAAGAGGTAGGGGTAAATAGGATCTTTTTAAAGGCTTAGTTTACAGGGTTTTTTCAATAAGAACTTCTTTATGTTTGTTATCCCAGACACCTCCTAAGCTTTAAAAAAATAAAACTGGTTCCCTCTTGTCCCTTCATCACTCACCCTGATTCTTCCCCAGATTAAAACCAGTCTTGAGTGAATCAAGAGTTTCAGTGACCAAAAATGAGTATGAGAATATGTGGTCTATGATTCTGTGGACATTAGAAACACAAGTGATTCTGGAGAGGAAAACAACCCATGCTGAGGACTCAAAGATCATATTTTGGGGGGTAACTTCAGTGCAGTTTTATTCTGGTACTGAGGTCTGAGTTCCCATGACTGTAGTAGGTGGAGGTCCAAGGAAACCATGCTGCATGAGCCAAGACAAAATCTCATCACTCCAAGGTGGAGCTCCCACCTTGGAGGAAATTAGTTCAAAAACACATTGCTGAACCTAAATGCAGGTCTAGACGCATCCTAAGTCAACTCATAATTCAAAAGCATTGGATAAAAATTAAAAGTTTGCAGACTGCGTTAATTGCAACATTTCTGTTTTCTTCAACCTCAAAGCACTGAGGTTGGTAATCCTAAAAATATCCCTTCAATATCACAACATCTGTGTGCACATGTGTACCATTATGGGAACAACAGAGCTAAAACATGATCTGAGATCCTAGAATCCCAGAATATCCTGAGTCAGAGAGGACCCACAAGGATCGTTGAGTCCATTCCTGGCTCTGCACAGGACAGCCCCAAGAGTTACCCCATGTGCCTTGAGAGCATTGTCCAAACAGTCCTTGAGCTCTGTCAGGGTTGGTGCTGTGACCACTTTCCCTGGGGAGCCTTTTCCAGTGCCCAAGCTTACTCTGAGTGAGGAACCTTTTTCTAACAACCAACCTAAACCTGCCCTGACTCAGCTTCAGGCCTTTCTCTCAGGTCTTGTCATTGGTCACCAGAGAGGAGATATCAGTTCCGGCCACTGCACATCCCCTTTAGCTGAGGAAACTGCAGACTGCTATGAGGTCTCTCCTCAGTCTTCTCTTCTGTAGGCTGGATAAATCAAAGTGATAAGGTTGAAAATAGTACATAAGATGTCTTGCTTCAAGTTTCATTGCATTACCCGTTAGGAGTCTTTCCCCCGATGTCTAGGGAGCTTTGCTTGGAGTAAAATGTGGCTGCAATGGACACACCAGCACAGCAGCTATTACTCACTCAAATTCCCAAAAGGAATTTTGCCTGCAAAAAGACCACAAGATTTGACCCCACTAATGACTTCCATGGTGTTTTCGGCACAATTTAGATTAC
Source organism: Dicrurus megarhynchus (assembly GCA_013399195.1). Lineage (NCBI taxonomy): Eukaryota > Metazoa > Chordata > Aves > Passeriformes > Dicruridae > Dicrurus > Dicrurus megarhynchus. Next base: position 139,656 of record VXAD01004229.1, read on the forward strand.
CAAAGTGGAGCCATGACTAAGAGGGTTTTCCTGCTCCAACCTGCCCATCATCAGCTCTTCCCTGCAATCTCAGCAATGAAGAAAGGCAGAGTGGCCATTCAAAAGGTGTTTGCCCAAAAACAACAGTCCTCAGCCTTTCTGTAAATCAGATTTTACTCATTAAAGGGAAGGAGAGAAAGAATAAAAGCCCACCCAAGCAAACAAACAAAACAAACACAAAACATAAGAACAAATACACAAACAAAACCCTTCAAGACATTAAAATTCTGGAATATTTGCTCAAAGAGAATAAATTTTTTTTAAAATTGAGAAATGGATAGAACACTAATGTTAATTTAGCATCTTATGCAGTAGTTGGGGGGATGTGATCTTAGGGATTCTGTTCATCCTCTTCCTGACATTGAAATATAAGAAAATTGATGTAAGAAGTCTCTAGACAAAATGTATATATTTCCTAGAGTATATGCAGACAGAGTGTCTCCATTTGTGTCCTTTTCACGATGCTCATTCTCTGGGCTCACCCCAGTCCTGCTGCATTTCACTCAATGCCCCTAAGACCTGTGAATCAACATCAGAAGGAAACTGCAAGAAGGTGTTTCCACTTTTGAGGAAAAAAAAGAGTTAGAGAGAGAAACTCAGGAGCCAGTTCCATCTAAAGCAAACGGAAAAAATCCCCCACAAAAATTGCCAACTGCAAAATTCTGCCATGCAAATCCTCCTCTAATTTTTGCCATTGCTGTGGTCCTGGAATCAATATTTTACTCCAATTGCAATCTGTTGATGAAGGAAAGGAGGGAAAGGTTGTAGCATCGCGAATTAAAAAATAATAATCTCTCAAGCTTAATATCAGCAAAGATGATTATTTCCTTTGATTTGTCAGGCTAATTGAAAATAGCTTTATAGTTCGCAGATGATTAATTAGGAGCCAACAAGATCTCCATTTGCATCTCGGTAATTCTTCACTCTGTTTTATTTCGACATTTAGTCTTTATGCTTAAAAATATCCATTGAGAAAGCAGAAAGGTGATTAACATAAGATTTTAAATGTGTACCATTTGTTCTGACTTTTCTTTTTTTACACATTTTTGTCAACAGAGAAGAAAGGAAAGAATATACAACACTACAAAACGATTACTGCCTGTTCCGCTTCCATCTGCCAAATCCTCCTTTATGGTAGACATAGTTTAACCAGGTTCATTTTGAAACAGGGGAGAAAGAGCCCAAATAAAGGTCAATCCTCTGCCCCTCCTCCCTCATTCCCAAATCGCTGGCCATTTGACCTCTGTAAAACCATCCCGAAAGTTTGAAGTGTTTTCTTTCTTACATGAAATACCCTCACTCATGTGAACCGTCCTGCAGCAAAAGATTAGTCCATGCCACTGTTACCCCTCCCTCCAGAGATCACCCAAGAGAAAGTGGGTTCAAACAGATGTGACAGGTATGATGATATTTTTCCATCCACCTGGCACTGAAAAGCAGGAGTACACATATTTCTGGGCGAAATATTTCACTCGGCATTAAAAAAAGTAAAAATAATTTGCAGGTCAGGTCTGTTGAGGTTTTTACATTTGGGGGTTGTATTTTTGTTTGGGATTTTTTAAGTATTTTCTCACAGCCTTGGCAACCTCTGTCTTATCACACTGGGCTTAAATCTCCAGCAAATGGAGTGGTTTGATAAGAAGTTTAACCCTTCATTTGGAAGGTCAATTCCCAACCGTTATGATAGCATAAAGAAGCTGGATGAGTAAACTCTGAAAACTAAAAGACAGATGGATTCTTAAGGATTAAACCACCAGAAATCAAATCATAAGAGCCAAACTTTGCTGTTATCAATAGTAATATTAGTTAAAATTGCACTATTTCAAAGAGAGCTCTTGCAGGATGGGGCTTGCTAAAGGCCTTTGAATTTTCGTGAATTTTCCTCTATCATCAAATCCAGCCTTTCAGAATGGATTCTGCCCATTCCTCCAAGCACAAGGACAGATCTGGTCCATCCTGATTTCACACCAAGATCTCAACTCACAAGGTCTTCACCCAAGAACAACAGCTCTCAACCCTTTCTGTAAACCAGATTTTACTCATTAAATTGTTTGATCTATCACTGAGTACTCAATGAGACAGAGCAGAATGTGCTTTTCCAGCTCCCGTCCAAAACCTTTCCTTTTCTTCAGAAAGCAGCCAGGATCAAAAGGACCCTGCTGTACCTTTGCCCTCATCCCAGTCCCAAATTGTCCTCAACACCAGTTTGGCTATGGTTCCCTGAGACCCAAAGGGACCCATCCCACATGGGAGCTCGAAATCACGCAGGGGCAGCGGCTGGGCTGCGATTCGAGGGACAGGGAGCACACAGCGGACAGAGGGGTTACACTAACATGCAGTCCATTTATTTTTGAGGGTTCTTTTCCTTTGTTCTGTGATTTAGCTTTTTTTTATCAAGCCACTGCAAACATTGCTTTGGCTGTCAGCATGAGCGCAGAGACAGACATTCCCGTACCCGTGGTAACTATGCAATAAATACCATCCAAGCAAATGTTAAGAAAAATTAATAAAGAAAGAAAAATATTCCTTTTCCCACCCCCAAGCACAAAACACTGTTAAGTCAACAGAATTTAATCTAGTTTATTCTCCAAAAAAAAAAAAAAACCAAAGGAGGAAAAAATATGAAAAAAAAAAAAAAAAAAAGCAGGTCTTATCACTAGCAGTAAATAAATTTGTACAACCATTCAGTCTGTATAATAGGATGAAATAAATCTACATCTTTCTTATTTTGGTGCGTTGAATTATACATACAAACAACAATTACAGGAACTTGTTCACAATGCGTATAGACCTGGAGAATGGTTATCTGAAACCCCCTTGTTGGCAATATCCGCATGTTAACACTGATTGCCTGACACCATTGGTACTTCCTATGTAAAAGGCCCATGGCCCAAAATGAATGATCTCCCTACAGGTTTTGTTTATTTAGTTATTTAGTTAGTTAGTTAGTTAGTTAGTTAATGCATCATCAAAACCGTTCTAGCCAGCCCCCTCCCCCTCCCCGGAAACAAAAAAAAGAAACCGGAAAAAAAACCAACCAAAAAAAAAAAACCAAAATAAAAATAAAATAAAAGGAGAAGACATGACTGGCAGTTGGTCCATTTGTTCGTAAGACCGCGTTTCCTCTTGGTCTGCATTGTTTGTTTTTCTGGTTTTTAAATTGTCCTCCCATCTTCTTTTTTTTTTCTTTCTTTTCCTTTAAAAAAAAATTCTCTCGGAGTCCTTCATGCCTTTTTCTTTACAGCTCCTCAGATGCAATAAAGTCTTCCTCAATGTACAGTATTTCTTACAATATAAGTTATATGCAATGTTCAGCGTTTTTTATTTTATTTTATTTTATTTTTTCACAGCACTAGAGATCCTGTCCAATAGGGAATGCAAGTTCTGAATGGCTTATTCACAAATGGTATCCAGATTCAGTGGGTAAGAATATATAGACGCCATAGTGAGTTCCTTTAAAAAGTGGCAAACATCACTTTTTTAAAACTTTTTTTTTTACTTTTTTCTCTCTTTTTTTCTTTTTTTTTCCTTTTTTTGTGCTTTTTGTAGTTTTTTTCTGCGTTTTTAATTTTTTTTCTCTCTCTCTCTCTTACGCCTTCAAATAACTTTTTTTTTTTAATTTTTTTAATTCCTTTTTTTTTCCCCCCCCTCCCATTTGATTCGGGACGTCAGACCCACAACCACACGCCTGCAAAAATGCAAGTAGTATATAAAGTAAATCTCATTTTGAGACCGTAAGCATTCAGCAGGGGAGTCTCTTGCTAACCCATGGCAGTGACCATACTGGAAGGGTGGTGAGGTCCGAAGGAGAGGCTGGATGGAGGATGCATCGGTGTCGGTGTGGTCAGCATGTGGCTGGAGTGACTGAAAGGTGAAATGTGGCTGATGGAGGACATGTGTCTGGAGAGGGCGGCGGGGTTAAAGGAGCTGCTCTTGGGAAAGTCTTCAAGGTTGTCATGGACCTTTTTGCACTTTTTGGATTTGCTAGACATTTTTCGGTTTCTGGTCTGAATTCCTTCTTTCTTCATAGTCAGGGGTCTGTTAATCTAAACAAAAATCAATTATTTTTTTGTGCTTCCATCCCTTCTCCCCAAATCACCATGGGATTCATGTACCCCATGCCTCAGCCCAGCAGGACCAGCTGGTCATAGCCCCCCTCTTCCCCTGTACACACTGTGTGCCATGGCTACCCAGCCTCTCCATTTCCCTCCCAAAATTCAGATCCCTCCAGGAAATCCCAAGTTCAGTTGAAATTTCTGAAGACAAGACGACAGAAAATTGCTGGCAGAGCCACACAGGAGCAAAACATACCCGAATAATTCATAGCAGCTGAAAAATTTCAACTATCTGCACATTAGGTAATTGTACCGTGTTTAGGTATGAAACCAATCATTACCTCCTGGAAATATTCCCCACAGACACCGTCTCACCCTGAGGCTTCCTGTCTGATCTAAAACCATTAGCAGCAAGAACTGCTGGGATTTCAGTGCTATGAGGAGTCTCAAGCTTTCACAGCTACATTAGGGAGCTGGGCAACTCTTCACAAGAGGGACAGGCACTTGTCTTATTTTTCCTCTTTCTAAAGATTTTTCTCTGATCATCCTTTCCGGTGTATTTTAGCTAATCTGATTTTTTTTCTAAAGCCTTCCAGGTTTTTTTAGGGGAGGAGGGTCTGAAACAGGTATCTGTGCTGACCAGCAAAGCATTTTCTACATGCATACAAAAGTATCTGTAGGAAAACTGAACTTTAAAATCTCCCCCTGAAACTACACTGCAGAAATGATCATCCATTCTGATGATCAGGATTAGGAAATGGTAGCAAAAGATCTGTTGGATCTCCTGTAAGAAACTCTTATTACTCTTATTACTTGAGGCTGTCCTGTGCAGGGCCAGGAGTTGGACTTTGATGATTCTAGTGAGTCTCTTCCAACTCAGGATATTCCATGATTTTGTGATTCAATACTGCACAGGGAGCCAGCATCCCAACATACACTAGCACAGGTGACACGAAACCCCTGCCAACCACACTTGGGAAGAGATTTATGCATCCAATGTCCATAAACAACCTTAAAAATCTGGAGCTGGGAGTCTACATGGGTCTTGCTCTGTCTCCTCTGCACGATTTCACCTATAGCAGAAGGCAGCAAATCACCCTGAGGCTGCACCACTTTTTGTAATAAATGTGAGCACATGATGGTGCTGATGGACATTCTGGAAAAGGGAGAAGATGGAGAAAAAATGGATCCACTGTCTACCAAGATTCACTGTGAAGGACAGCGAAAAGATGTCCCTGCAAGGGCTCTGAGCACCTCTTTGTCCATAAAACCTTAAATCAGCACAAGGAACAAAGCATTCCCTTCTTCCAGATCACAGCAAAATTTCACTTGTTGCTCCTCAGCTCCTTCCTGGGCCCTTTCCCCACAGCATGGGAATCATTCCTGGATTTCTCTCCACAGGGAGGCTGGGATAAAATAGTTCCCTGTTACATGCAAAGACAGAATTATAGGGAGAGGAAGGACCAAGCTCATCTCTGGTTTAGGCATCCCAAAGTTTGTCATCCCAGTCTGAATTTGTGACCCCACGTTCTTTTTACCAGCAGTCACGGGAGCCTTCACCTCACCTGAAAATGAGTGAATAAAAGGTTGATTCCTCTGCCCCTGGATAAAGGGAGCTGGAGGGAGCAGCCCTGCTTGCCAGCAACTAAAGGTAGGAAGGAAGAATCTTCCCATGAGCAGCCCAGCAACAGCCCTGGGGCAGCAACAAGCAAAATTTAAAATGTCATGGGCTCCAAACACAACATAACCTCTCTCCCTGGCCTTCTCTCCTCACTGAGCTAATGAGGATGCACACACAAGGATGGCCCTCTGCTCCAGATCAATGACTGGGATGGGAAAGCTTTGCCTGGCCTGTTTTAAGTTTTAACAGGGATGTGCTGCCCAGGTTCAAAGCCAGGAAGAAATCCCAAGTGAGCCCCACCAGGCAGCGATGTTAGAGGAGACCAGGAAGTGTCAATCCCTGATGAATCCAGCTCAGATTTGGGGAGGCAAACACAGCCCCAGCCCCACCAGCTTCAAATGAGGATCTGTATCATGGCACAAAGGCTCAGGTGCAGCCAGAACCAATTTCCAGCTGAAGCAGCAAAGGTTCAAGCTTGGCAGCTGGTTGTGGCAAAGTGATATAAGCCTGGTGGTGGGACTGGGGCTGTGCTGGGTCTTGGAACAAGCACAGGGTCCTGACCCTTGCTTGGGGTCATGTCCCACAGGACAGTGAACACTTCCCCAAAGCAACATCTCTCCTGCTTGCCTCAATCACTAAGAGCAAGTTGGCCCAGGCCATGATTTGATGTGAAACTCAAGGATGGGAACACCAGCTCTGTGTCAGGACGGTGACAAAGCCATGGCCAGCCCCACAGCTGGGATCAGAGCTGCCATCCAAGCTGTTGGCTGGTCACATCATGGTCTCACACTTCAAGCAGGTTACTAACCCAAGAGCCAAACAGATAAGGATTCAGATAAATGTCAGGAACCAGCACAGTCAAAGCAGCAAGCTGGAAAATTTTTCCAGTGACTTCAAAGACCAGTCACAGCAGGATTAAAGTGGTCCCCAAAACATCAAAGCTAAGGACCCATCTCTGTTTCTGGGGTAGAGAAATTAAAGACCCGGAGGGAAGACCTTCTCCGTGAAAATTCATTCTGATAAAAATGACAAACACATGCTAAATTAAAATTAAACCAGCCCAATGCATGTATATGAAATTCATTAATTTCAGATGGAGCCAATTAATTATGGGCAGGAATTATGCTCTTTGTTTTATCACATGCAAAATACTGACTGCTCTGCTCTCGGGACACATAGCCCTGCTTTAGGGTATTGTGAAAAGGGCTGTTTCTGGTGAATTTTACCCAAAAAAATGGCAAATCACTCACTTCTGTGGGCACAGGCCAGCCTGCTGTGCACCTCCAGCCAGGTACTCTCCCACCCGCCCCTGAAGTGCGCGAGGGCTCATCCCACTTCTAAGGACTAAAATAACAACGATGAGAACCTCATATTCAACAGATCAAATCCAGGGGATAGTCTTAACCATTATAGGTCTGATCTTGCTCTGACTGAAGACAATGGGATTTTGCCATTGACCTCAATAAGGTCCTGTCACTGAAGCGGATTTATCCTTCAGACATAGTCATTACAACGTTGGGTTAATCTTCCAGGCTGGCTGTATCTTAGAAAGCACTCTGGGATGCCACAGGATGAAAGGCACCGTATCAATGTGAAATATTAGTCATTGTTAATACGGGTGTTAATGGAGCCGGCTCTTGTTGAAGTCAGTGGGAGGAATGCCAACAGCTTCACTAAATGCACCCCAAGACTATTATGATTATTGCTTATATCCTACTGACAAATGGGTTTGCTTAAGCTGTGGGAATCAACAGTAAAACAAACTGATATAGCTCCATGAAAAAATTAACACCATGAAAAAAATTAGCCTTTTCACTGCAGTCGTTCCCAGTGTGGACATAAAAAATCTGGGAAAGTTTCAACTGCAGATCAATCCATTAAAATATCCTAATGATGTTAACGTCCCAGAAAATTTCATTAAACCCAAAGAAAAGAAAAAATGGGGAGAGGGAATGGGAAAAAAGCTGACAGCCTAGACTGAAACAGGGGTAAGTCATCTTCTGAGCATCCAAAGACCTTCCACTGGCACTGGCACAACATCTATGATGACAGCTGCTTGGGAGGGACATGCTACAATCGGCCTCTCTATTTCTGACCCCTCTCCTGATGGCAATCAGGAGATAATATACACACAGGGAGCACACTTCTCTCCACAGTCATAACTAAATACTTAAAAAAAAAAATTAAAAAAAAAAAGGATCTACCCACTCATATCTGGATTTTAGTATCATTGCCTGGTTATATTGCTGCACACAGGATCTCGGTCCTCTTGGGGTTTCATTTAAGCAGGATCCATTAATGGCGTTGCTCATAAGGCAAGATACTACTTAACTTTGGTAAGTAGCTGTGCTGAGCTTTTAAGCAGCTCTTGGTGTTTTTAATGAATATGAAAATGGATCCAATGTGCTCAAGGCCTGCCCCATGTCACAAATTTCACAGCTGGATTGGCATTTCCCTAAACAGTGGATCTAGAGGTCAATTCAGGCCAACTAGGTTTGCAGTGTTAGCGCAAAAAAGAAAAGGATATGCTCTTGCAGGCACATTTCTGGAGAACCTCAGCACCCAGACACCATTCAAGACACTTCAGGGGGAGATTCCTCCAGTCAGATACATACAGTGGAAGTAGACAAATCGTAACTCCTCATCCTGCCACCTTTTGCAGTCATGGGGAGGAACTACACTGTCTTCAAGGGTACAAGTCATCCCATTGGAACACAGGCATCCACCAACACCAACTGAGAAGAGCCTATTTTCTTCAAAGGGCTTTGCTGGCTACAGGAGGAGCAGCTCCTTAGAGGTTTCCCAAACTGCACAATTTAAGTCCTACTACTGGTGGTTACAAGGCCGAAATGCACAAGCACAGTTCCCCCCCCCAGTGAAGCCGGCTGACCTTGATCCCTTCTTGCTAAGGAAATAGCAAACAGAATATTTTTTGTGTTATTCTTAGAGTTTTCACTCTGGGTCCAACCTGTTTGTTTGCAGTGATCACACAGAGAGTTTGATGACAACCTTTGCTTGCTACATGAGACTCAAAGCATGCTGAAACACCTGCCTACTAAAGGGTAAACACATTTTCCTTTTTTCCAAGTGAGATGCCTCCCATGAAACAGGTGAAAAATTAGCCTGGTTGGTTGTTGGGGTTTCTTCTGCTTAATCCAAACTTGTTTACTCATCCTAAGAAACCAAACAGCTTGAAATAACAAATGGAAGGGACTGAGATACCACAAGGGTTGGATGGCCCATGAAACCCGATACATCTTTGATGTGTTTGCATGGGTGGACATAAGGGCAAAACATAGGCCCAGATTTCCAAACCAAACACAAAGCAATCAACCACTAGTGGAAAAAAAAATATATCAAAGCGGAGAAATTGCAAGTCTTTTCCGTCTTCTGACATAATAATTATTCTAATGCCACATGTGGAATGAGAGTAACAGGAGTAGCATTAAGTCTCCTTTATTAGCAGTATTATTCAGTAGAAGACTTTTCAGATCCCTTTAGCTCTTTCCCTGGGGCACATATCCCTGGTTCCTGCAAGCTGGCTTTGCATGGAGATACTAGATTAAATCTGCCAGCCATTTCATTTCATTTCTGCTTCCCTTCCATGACAGATGCTTTAAAATTCACATCACAGGTTGAGCAGACTCTGCAACCCGCTAACTAAATCAAGTCCTTTTTTGGTTTGGGACTCACTTGCATCAACCAGGGCAAACACAAGGCCTAAATAAATCATCTTTGGGGACAGGACAAAGGCAGCCACAAACCCAAGAATGATCTAAATAGTTTCTGGCACGTATTTCTTTTTTTCCAGAGTTTGTAGTTGCTGGAGGAAGCAAGCTACACATAGGAGGGGTACCAGCTTGCCGGGCAGTGTGTTCTTTTCCAACTCTCTAAGCCCAATCAGCAGCAGATAATGTCTCTCTGTGTTGATCCACCCCTCCTTTCTTGGCTCAGGCATGGAAAAGCTCTAACATTACCCATGGACAACCTTGTTTTATACCTCCCCAAGTTGGATAGGCTACGTTTGAAAGGCTGACGACTCATCGCTCCAAACCCCAAGGTCCCCAAAGGGATAACAGAGGTCCAGCCACTACCCGAGACTGGAAATCCTCAAGTCAAGGAAGAGTTTGGATCATTGAGCACCAAAGCTGAGGCCCCATTTTTGAGTATTACAGTCACACTTACATTGTGCAGCTTGTAGTAGAGCCCGCAGGCATTACAGACAGGATCGCCGTTGGCATTTCTCCTCCACAGGGTGGTAGTGGTGGTCTGACAGTTTGCACAGGACGTGCCCGCCCTCCTGGCTGCAGACTGTGGGAAGGAGGGAAAGAGAAAGAGAGGAAGAGAAAAACACCCATGTTAAAAAAAAAAAAAAAAAAAGAAAAGAAAAAAAAATTCAATCAGCAAAATTTCTGAGAAAGAAAACATCAACCCTGCAAGACTGACGCACATCAGCAGAGGCCTCCAGAAACTGACTTGTGAGAACAAATAGTAATTGTGAAAAAAAATCCCCAAGGTACTTTAATCCCAAATTATATGTGAACTGAATCAGGTGCCAAAGGGCATCCTAAAAGTGAGTGCTAAACCTCTGATAGAACTCATCAAAATTAGCAGCGCTGGCACAGCCCATTCCAGAGGGGAAAATGTTATTTAAATGCCAACATGTCTTTCCATCTTAATTCTCCCAGACCCCCAGGGGTCTAATTCTGCAGTCAGGGCCTGAACCAACAATTGCTGGAGTCAAGGGCGTGAGTCACTCCGGCTCCGGCAAGCGCCGGGTGAGACCCGGGTGGGCAGCTGCTCGCCGGGCCCGACCGCAAGCACAGCCCGGTCCCGTAAATTCAGCTCAGCTTCAAAGGAGACAGGCTCCAGATCGGAAATAACACTGCGGCAAAGAGCAAGAATCCCAACTTTTTAATTACACCCTTTTCTCAGCCCAAACCTTCATGTTTATTTAAGGATTGGTAACAAGCCTGAAAGAAGAATTTACCATTTCATAAAGGGGTAGGAACAAGAAAAAAATCTACGTATCGAAGTGTATGCAGAAGTTTTGTTTGTTAGCTGTGATAATGACTTAGCAAAGTCAAATTTAGTAAAGTTGCTCTTCTTTCACATGCATAAATTCGTACTTGTCATTTAAAAACTGTAACTTTAGCAAACAAATTGTCTTTCTGCCACTGAAGGAGGAACAGGAGTTTTCAGACTGCTGTGTGAGCCCGTAAGCATGTTTGCCTGTGTGCAAGTGCCTACAGCTCCTAAAAAAAAAAAAGACCTTTAGATCCCCATCCTATCTCTTCTTCATCAATATGACACCGTCCCAGAGCTCTGATTTCATCCCCATGCGTTGCTTTCAATGGGACTGCTCATGTGCTTAAAGTTAAAACATGTGCTTAAGCGATTTGCCAGATCATAGCAATGCTTGGCACCTTGCAGAACTGAGCCTTTAATGCTCTCTTTTGTGCTCTTACTGTTTCAAATTTACCCCTCACCCCACACAGCCACACACTGTAGCACATCCAATATTTAAAAAAAAAAAAAAAAGAAAATACCACATCTTTGGATACTGTACAACAAACCCAAAATGCAAACATGGACACTGGCACAGCGTTAGCGTTAATACCAACTCTTGTTAGGTCATGTTGCAATTTTAATCATAATTGAATGCGGCGTAGGTGGAGAGAGGACGGGTTGGTTTTGCTTTAGATAGAGGAGGATTTTTTTTTCCTTTTAATTAGACAAAAAGGACTGTCTAAAAAATAAATAAGGCAATGCCCATGAGGGCTAGGAAGCATCACAGAGTGGCTGATCCAACAGCAAGTGTCTCTCTCAGGCTGCCCATAGGGACAGTTCCATTTTGCCTGACCATAAACCACTCTGAAACAAGCCAGTCCCAAGGAGACCTTTAGCTGACTTTGTGCTGATGACAAGCAGGGGCTGGGGACAGCACATGGGACTTGAAAAAATCCCAGGACCAGCAGAGAAGATGAAGCATGCCACCATGAAGAGCAGAGCCCTGAACTGATGCCCGCACACCTCGTAACCACGCCATGGACCCAAATTTGGTTCCCTTCAAAATCACCAGGATAATGAAATAGTGAATGTGTTTCAAATGAGGCATGGAGACATCAGCTTGCAAAGCCAGGTTCTCGCTAAGAGCTGGAGAAGAGTCCGCAGCTCTCTGCCCCCCAACTCCCGCCAGTCAGCATGCGTGGCTCAGAGGGGCACAATCCTGGATTGAGTCTCTTGGTGGCAGCTTTGCCCTTATCAGACCCAAAAATCAAGCCTAAGGAAATTTCTAAAAACCAGTGATATTTGACTCAGCCCACACAGGGTAAACATCCGCTTTGAAGATATTTGGGGTTTCTACACGGCGCTTGCTGTAATTTCTCTTACAGCAAGCGCGTTCAAAAGACACGCCTGGTCACCACCTCGCTGCCTTCAAACAAACTCTGACATTAAATAAGCAAATAAAGCACAACATCTACTGTCTTCTTGAAAACCATTTCCAACTACTGTGTTTCACTTACAAAAATTCGGCATCATTAGCTGAATATTTTGCGCTCTTTCGGTCCCAGGCTGTACCTTTTATGCTGTACCAACTTCTACCGGAGACACCGGCAGCAGGCAGGAAACAATGAATAATAACGCTATTGTAAAGCTCCCAGCAATGGCATCCACTGACGCTAATCACCGGCTCGGGCCTGGCCATGTCAGTAATGGGATGACTAATTAGCTGCCCCATATAATCTATAGGACCAGAGCCCATGGCACAGCTGCCAGTGAGCGAGGGCACAATTTCAGAAGCGCTAGTAGTGATGAGAAGGTGAAATTGAGGAGGTTGGAGGAACCAAGTACTAATAAAGATGCTTAATTAAGGGGCATTTTCAGTGTCTGGATTTACCAACAAAGCTCCAAGCATCATTTTCCTAAAATATGATTGCATGTGCATGGACCTGCTGCGAAATTGCCTATAATCCTTCCAAAACCAGCTTGGCTCAACATGGAAACAGAGAGCTCTGCATCTGCATGGGCAGGGAATGGCAGAAAAACTAAAGGAAGGTTTTACCTCAGCGGTGATGGGGCTGCCACTGGCTGTGACAGCGACAGGAATGGCCTCCAAGAGGGCTGAAAACTTTTTAGGCAGTGATGGTGTGGTACCACCTGCCTGTTCTTGATCCCCCTGCCAACATCCCCAGGACTTCCACCTTCCCCCTTGAGAAGAAGGAGAGCTGTCTGAGCCCCCTCGGCCAGCAAGACTCCATCCCTGTCACCCAAAGGACACCCTCACAAAGATGCCCATTGAATTTAATAAGGCTTGGGCTGGGTTCTGAGCATCTGAGAATTTCTTTAGCTCCTCTCTCCCACCCATCCTATCATTAGTTTCAATGCAGCTGTGATCAGAGCCTACAAAACCAGCCCAAGGTCACGCAGGAAACTTGTGGCAGAGGGAAGGAGCTGGATCCCCACCCTGAGCCACCATCCACGGTCTTGCCCAGTCTGCCTGCCTTCACAGCAGGAGAGATCCAGTCAAGCCACAGCCACACACACGTCCACATCCAGGCACACAAAATGCAAATACAGGCCCAGATTTGGTGCCTTCTGATTCTTTTTTTTTTTTTTCAGAGTTTAGCAAAGGAAATAAATATAGGTGTAAAACAGCATTAGGAATGTTTTTCTTTTTCTTTTTCCCAGGCAGTGCTGGGGCAGTGGGGGGTGGGGTGGAAAGGTAGAAAAATCAAATTTCACATTTAGTAAAGGCTGCACTTAAAGAAGGGGAACTTTTTGTAACTTTGACTAAAATGCCCGAAGATTGGAGAGATAATGCAAGACAAGATCTCTCTTTACTTCTTTTCTTTCTTCCTCTTTTTCTCTCCCCCAAGAATGACCTTTTACTATGTATTTATTTATATAGTTCATTTTACATGTGCCGGGCTCAGGGTGACTCGGGACATTCTTTCGTGGTTCCATCAGACACTTTTTGAAAGCTCTCCCCCTCTTTCCAGCCGCTTTCCTATTCTGCCTCCCCCTCCGCTTGTTTGGATACGCTCAAGCTCCTGTGTGTTTGGACTGGGGAAGCGGAGCTGTTGTTTAGGAGTTATCTCCAGGGCTCAGATATCCGGCAGCTTTTTCCTAGGAAGTTAACTTTACACATAAAGAGAGAACGAGGAAAAAAAAAAATAAAGAAAACGAGGGCTCCGTGTTTAAGACAGAAGGGCCAGGGGGAGGAAGAGAAGAGAACAAGAGAGCTGCCCAAAAAAATCAAAATTCCAGCCTGTACTTCCCTCCCTAGAAAGCTTTTCCTTTTTTCTAACAAGGCTATGAAAGATGAGAGAGACGAATATTTTCCTATATGGGAAAAGCCCGTATAGGAGGGCACGGAGAGGTTTCGCATGCAGGAAGTTTGGCGGGGTAGAGGAGCAAACCCACATCTTCCCCAAAACTCACACGGCCAGACAGAGTTGTCACTGCTGCCCCTCACAGCGTAGCCCTTCCTGGGAATGTACCCTGCAAATGCTTCCCAGGGCCAGAGGGAATAAAGGTGATACAATTTTATGGGTGTCTCACAGGTGAGGAAGCTGATCCCTACTAAGAGCTGCTGGACAGAGCTGTGAGCACCTTCAAGGGGAACACGAATGAACCAGCCCTGTCCTGCCTGCGGGGTCTGGCCATGCCAGGCACAAGCCTCACCAAACCAGCCAGATCCATCCATCAGCTCGGAAATTCCACAGAGGGGCGAGAGCCACTTTTCCTCCACATTTTGAGCAGCCCCCAGGAGCCCTTCCACCTCTTTAATCCTGACAAAACCAAACGTGCCTCAATTCAAAACATTCAATAACTTCCCAAGCAGGGACCATAATTTTTTCCCCCACTTGATATATTTTTTCCCCTTGTGGTCTGTCTGATTATTTGCCAAATACACTTCAACACATTTATGAGCCATGCCCACAGCTTCCAGACCTTTTTGTGGCTTCCAGGGAAATGCATGAACAGATCACTGAGGATGCTGTAACATATTGCTTGTGCTTAGAACAGTCACCAGTCTTGTAAGTATTATTTCAAACATTCACCCACACATTTCGTCTTCCTCCAACTTCTGTAGCCTGGGCACACGCTTGGCTTTGCACACTCACCATCCCCTGCCTTGTGTCCCAGATGGCACAGGCACAAATCGCCACCCCAGGTACCAGTGGCACCAGGACATGATGGTTCCAGCTCTTTGCAGGACCAAGGTCTGTCTGATGCCCCAGTGACACCCGGGATCCAGTTTGGGTCCCTTCTCCATGATACCCCCAGCCAAGGGGGATAGAGACTCGCTTAAGAAGGGGAGGGCAGCAGTTTGGAGAGCCCAGGAGAAATCCTGTATTCCTGATAATGTCTTTGGTCACTGGGAAATTATTATTCTGCCCTTAGGCCCTGGAAAGAGTCACTGTCCTCGGGTCATCATCCAGAAGCAGTGTGTGGAGATGAACACTCAGTTCTGGTTTGCAAGAAGCCCTGGATCTTGATTTTTAAACCTGTTTTGCAGTTTGCAAGAGGACCAGACAACTGAGGCCCACAGCAGCTGAGACTATCTCTCCAAGCATCCCTCTGTCCCAGCCCTCTGATGCAGTGGGGCCTGTGGGAGCTGGCTGAGGTTCCCTGTCCATCCCAAGCTGCAGATAGAAAGCAAAAGTTGCAGAAGAAGAAGAAGAAAGAATAAAATAGCAGGAGACTCACCAGTCTTCTCTTGGGTTTGATCAGGGGCCGGTTCTGCCCGTTCATTTTGTGATAGAGTCCACAGGCGTTACACAAATAGTGCCCAGTGCCATCTCTTCTCCACAGAGGGGTTGAGGTAGCCCCACAATTTACACACTCCCTGCCTTCTGGAAACAAGAGAGCACATAGTTCACTTAGGGAAAGCAGAGGTAAAAGAGGCTGGGGAAAGCCCCCCTTCCGCCAAAAAACCCCACAACCTCCCCAGAGACCCAGCCATGCCAGACCCTGCCAGGCCTCCCCAAGCTCAGGATTCCCAACCAAGGGTCCAAAGCCATGACTGAACGATGTCCCTGGCACAGGCTGAGGGGATTCTGGTGGGGTCTGCTCCTGTTCCCCTCCCCAGCACCACTGTACAGGCAGCATCAGGCCTCTGTCCCAGCAGCAGGGAAGAGGGATGGTGGCAATGACAACCCGAATGCCATGGTGGTTCAAGGGGCTTCCCGGAGAAGCTGTCACTCCTCCCACAGGTCCCTCCTTTGGGGGAGTGAGGGGGCTGACAGTTTCCCCTCACCTTTGGATTAAAGGCTTCTACAACTCTGCGGACCCCATGTTGCCGTATGCACCAGAAAAACCTTGGCAGGCTTTGCAAGAATCCTCCAGCCCTCTACACCCAAAATAAGGGATACAGAGTTTAAGTCCATGCTCCCCTTTCTGATGTATATGAGGACCCCAGTGTCATTCCTTGAGCACTTTTCCAGCTCCCAGGGGTGTTCGTGAGCCTGGAGGGCTCCTCCTCTGGCCTCAGGTCAAACCACTTCAAGGACCCCCAAAATAATCACAGATAACCACCAAAACATCTCCCCAGCTTCAGCCAATATACAACAACTCCGACAATATCTGCTATTGATTAATTTGAAATTAAGCTTCCACCACTCAAAACTTTCAGAAACTCCTCTGGCTTCCCTACCACGTCTGCAGCCTGATGGTCCATCCTGCCTATATGGGATAGCAAACAGCCCCAAGTCTGCCTGAACCCTGACAAGTTCTTTCCCTCCTTCTTCTCCTTTTGGGCATCTCTTTATCCTCTCCCTAACTATTGCAAGAGAGGATGTCCCCCAGCCCACCAGTTCCCAGCTTGGAGGAGGGAACTGGGAGGGTGCAGATCTGCCTCTCAGCTACTTTCAGAGGGTTGAGGGGTTTTACATTGCGTCTTTGGTTTGCTGGGGGAAGTTTTTTTGTACCTAACGTCAGTCGTGGCCCACCTGAGAGCAGTGGCAGACCTCAGCTGGGCAGAGCAGAGCCAGCTCAGCACAGAGCTGGCTCCCCGCTGCCCCAGCCCGTGCTGCCTTCGAGCAAGAGGCATCCGTGCCCTAACCACAAACGGCAACCGTCTTTCCAGAGCCTTTGCGCTGAACCCCTCTTCTCTCACACCTCCCCAACAACTACAACAACAAAAAAATACATTTGCAGCCGTCTCTCCCTCTTTTATCCTGCAAAATCACCCCCTCCCTCCTTTTTCTCCAGCTCTAACCCTCTTTGTCTGAGAGCTCCTAGCTTGCTAAGATCAACTTTTAAAGGAAAAAAAAAGAGAGAGAGAAAGAAAAAAAATAGGTGTTGCTGCTGGGGTTGGTTTATCACGAACCGCAGATGTCTTTCTAGAAGGTAAAGTAACAGAAAGTGGCAAAAGGAAAACAAGAGGGGAGGGTGGAGGGGGGCCGAGACGGTTTGAAAATACCGCGCAGCCGGTGGGTGCCCCGGCGGGAGCTGCGGCTCGGCGGGCGCCGGGGCGGCCGGGGGATGCTCAGCATCGCCCGGGGCGAGAATAAACCGGTCCCTACCCCGGACATAGCACCCGGTCCGTACTGGGGCCAGGCGGGGAGCCGCTCCCGTTAATACCCAGGTCGTTTTGTTCCCCTCCGGTTAAACGGGGCAGCCGCTCCCGGGCTGTTTGAGTCTCTGTCCCTCTCTTTTGTTTCACTCCATCTCTCTCTCTCTCCTGCTTTCATGTACAAAACATACAGGTCTGGGTTTTTTTGTCACTCTAACCGCATCCGGACTCTATTAAAGTTCCTGGCGCTGGATAAACAATGCAACTGTCGCGTGCAGCAGTCTGAAAATAATTGGATTAGCTCAAACATATCAGCTAAATAGAGACAGTCCCTGCTCAGACAGACAGAGTAAATGTCACCCTGGAAAAACCCTGAAAACTGATCTCATTCATGCCAGGCAACCCTGCAGCAGCCTCCTCGGAAAAAAAAAAAAAAATAGAGAGGAAAAAAAAAGAAATAAAAGGGGGAAAAAGAGTTTTGACTAATCGCCCTTTCCTCTGCTCACAAGCACACTGCCCTCGGCTCACTCCATCCCTCCGTGCACACAAACGCCCAAGCCCGGTGCGTTCAGCCGTCGGGAGCAGGAACCGCGCAGCCCCTCGCAGCCCATTCCGCGGGGTGCGCAGGGAGCTGGGACCCTCCAGCTGCCCCCGAGAAAGGCGGCCAGGGGGACACTTCGGGGACTTTCATTGTGGGTGATCCAAAGCCCCTGGCACCGAGCTGGCTGGGGCTGGGGGCTGCGTGGGCGAACTCTCCTCACCGCCCCGGGGAAAACCCTCCCCGCATCCCCGGGCGCCGCATGGGAAGAGGCCCTGGGAAGAGCGAGGCGGAGGGCGGGCGGGGGAAGTTGGCCGGGATTTAGCACCATTATTAAAATACAGAGAGATCACTAATGCTGCGGTTCCCTCGGTTTCGCTTCCTCCCCGGGCGCCGCAGCTGAGCGCGCTGTGGGCGCTGGAGGGGCCGGGTCGCCCCCGGGAGTGGAGCTCGGCGGCACCGGGTGGGTGGTTTGGGTTCCTGGGCCTGGTTCTTATCTCCAGCCCGGGTTGGACAAGGGGGAATTTGGTTATAGACCTAGCAAAGCAACCTGTGGGAAAGGTGAAGTGTCGTGTGTGTCCCCCACGAGGGCTTCAGCCCCTGCTGCTCATCACACGGATGCTTGAGCACATCTCTCTGCGTGCGGAGAGGAGCGAGGGCTCAGCCCCATCCCTTTGCCCCCCACTTTTCCCCCCACAGCTTCCTCTCCCGAGCAACGGGGATGAAGAAGCCAAAAGCCCTACCTGTGCTTGACCGTGCTTTTGGTCGTGATTTACACCCAAACCCGGTTGGCGATCCTCCTAAAAGGCTACTGGGGGGAAAAAGTCCAGAGCCATATTCTGGGACATACGGTGGGTAGGTAGTGATGGGGTGATGAGCGGAGGAGGTGGCTCCTCCTAAAGAGGCCATGCTGCTCCGAGAGTGAGAGGACTCCAGCTTCATGGTATCGGCCAGGGACACCTGGTATTTGATGCATTCCTTCTCGTCCTGCCGGGTGGAGCCGGTGGAGCCGGGGGTGGAGATGGACGGATCCGGGGACACATCTTTAGGAGGGGTCGGCGGGAAGGTGAAAAGGTGTGGGCTGGAGTGGCCGGCGGATAAAGTGGAAGAGGAGGCGGGTGGGTAGACGGAAAGGGGTCCCGGTGAGCTGTGGTGGATGGAGGTCTTGGAGAAGGGGCTGAGGTTCCAGGGGGAAGCGCTGTGATGGCTGCTCAGCGCCTTGCTCCCGTCCAGCCAGGGCAGCGAGCCGTGCAGCAGCGGGGGGCGGCACACCTGGCTTCCTGCTCGGAGAAAACACGGAGACACGTCGGTCACATCCCTCTGCCACCCTGGAAAAGCCCCCCGTGGGGGTCCCGGGATGTGCTTCCCCCACCACCACCCCTTCTCCTTCCCAAAGAGCTCAGAATGAGGGGGGAGCAAGCAAAATTAAGTCTGATGCGAACCCCCGCTCCTCTTTAAAAATTAAATTTTAAAAGCTACGAGAGCACGGAGTGGCAGCTCCAGTCCTGTTCAGGAGCGGGTTTTGGGGTCGGGACCCTCCAAGCAGGGTGCCAGCTCTGTGACACGGGATTTGGCGAGATCTGGTTCATTCTCTCCCTTTTCCAGGCAATCCCACGAAGACTTTGAAGCAAAGATCCTGCGTGAAATTGCCAAGTCCCGACTGCAGAAATCATTTTTTTTCTTAGCTGGAAAATGATTTCCCAAACAGAGCCGTGGGCTATAAACCCTGAGAATTCTCTGGTCGAACGAAGAAGACCAGAAAATGCCCACAGACATGATAATAACCTTCGCAACAGGGCTGAAAAACTTTGCAAACCACTCAGTTCGCCTTTTCTTCTTCCATGAGGCTGCACAGAAATGTTAGACGGCTTTTTCGCGGTGATATGACACACGCAGAGGGTAACATCTGCCTCAAAAGAAACACTTCATGCCCGTTTTGTGACAAGAGACACTTGACTTGTCTTTTAAAATACAGACCTGGACTTTGTGGGGGAAAAAAATCCACTAGATTTCCGCAGTCAAATCTTTTTCCCTTTGGTTATAAATGTTCCTAAGGGCTTGTACCTAATATTTTTAATTAATCTCGGCCCTTGCTAAACAAATAGAAAAATATAGCCAAAGAATCAAATCTAGCCAAATCCACAGCAACTTAGGCAAATGGCTCTAAGATGGAAAACACAGTTATTCAACTGGAAGGGAGCAAGTTTGTGCCTGCTAACAAAGCCCCGGAAAGTCACTGACATCTAGACATCCTTAACCTCTGCAGCATCGTGATATGTGTACAGAGGTTGCTAAAGATACACAAGGAGAGATGCAAACGCAGAGGTATAGAGGCACAGATAGTTACAGGGTGGACACTTATGTTTGCATGGGAGCTCGTGTGTCTCTAGAAAAGCTCCAAACTGGTTTTCACCATAGCAGGCATTCGTGAACAATACTGAAAGTCGCTGCTCGAAAGGAAGGGAAGGTGGGTTACACGAATAGAAAGGGTCAAGATTCATTATCTTCTTCAGGAAGTAGCATAGTAAATAATATTCAGGCTAGATCAGAGAGACCACATTTCCACTTTCTGCTGATATATTGGGGGAAAAAAGAAATGAAAAGGGAAGAAAAGAAAGAAAGGACAAAGGCTGCTGATCCTTAAAAATAGTTGTTTTAAAGGGACTAATAGCAGAACAATGCGGTTACTGAGCAGAGCCTAATGCAGGCTCGCACTCAACAAGTTGCTGAGGGCTGGGAGTAGCCTCCTGAACCCGCTCGGCTCCATCTCCACTCTGCTCATCCCACTTTCTCCATGATTTTGGGGTTATTTCCACTGCAAATCTCGGGGATTTATGTTTTGCCACGACAGAGATCACTGTCCAGCTTCACAAACCACCCTCTGTTCTTTTCCCTTCTTTTTTTATTTGTATTTTTTCCCTTAATTTTTAACCATCCAGGTAAATTCCAGCTATAAATACTCAATCTCTCCACTTCTTCATAGAAGATGGCACCAAAGTACTCACCCCTCCGTGGACCTGGGCCCCATCGGCCCCAGGTATTTCACCTCCTTTCTAAGAGCTGTGACCCAGGAACAAAATTCACATTGTGGATCATCACCTTCCTGCAGGACCCTCAGGACAGCACACCAGGTATGATACCTAATTACACTACGGGCTATATTTTTTTAGTTTCTTTCTTATTTTAAACCCACGCCATGGTGCTGCCCTGGCTATGTGTGCAAAACCTTCCTCCCAAGCCTAACAAGCTCACCAAGTGCGAATTAAATAGCCCAAGCGTGAGGACAGCGGGGTCGTTTTCACAGCCCTGCTCTCCAGCTTGCTTTGCTTCCCCAGAGCAGCTTAATCGTGCAAAAACTAAACACAGTATGAAAACACTAACTGTTAACCTAATTAAAGAGAGGGGGGAGAAACCGAAGCAAAAGACAAGGGGGCAAGAGGAAGAAAACAAGAGGAAGATGAAAAAGAAAGAAATAGAAGGAAGGCGAGCAAGAGGGAGAGGGAAAGACGTAAGAGAGGGAGCAGGAATGTAAGATAAAAGAGAGGACGAAAGAGAAAAAGAAGTAGAAGGAAAGAAAGAGAAAAGAGCGAGAAGAAGAAATATAAAAGCTATAGAGGAAAAGAGAAAAAGAAAGATTAAAAAAAAAAAGGAAGAAAGAAAGTGAAAGAAAGAAAGGAAGGAAGCCTGAATTTTTATTTATTTCCAATAAGACAACCCCAAAATCCACCCGTGACGTAGTTTCCCCGCCGGCAGGAGAGGGTCTGCCCGACAGCAGCGAGGGGCGAGGGGCAGTGCAGAGCCACCGGCACCGGGGCAGGAGCGGGACCGGCCCGAGGGAGCCGGGGCTCGGCGTGGGGCGTGGGCACTCACCGTGGTGGGCCGTGGGGTATCTCTGCACCGTGGCTCTCACGGAGTTGCCGTAATACGGTGGGACGGGGTTGCCTTGTCCGTCGATATTAAAAAGTACATCCACTTCCTCGGCGAGAGGATACTGCGTGGGGTCCATGTAGGTATGGCCAAGCGTGGGGTGATGCGAGTCCGGGTGCTGCCCATTGAGCACGGCCGGGTGGTGGTGGCTCACCCACCGCGGCTGGTCCGTGGAGACCTCCATCTTCCGCGCTCGCTACTCTGCCGCTGCTCTTCCTCCTCCTCCTCCTCCTCCTCAGCAAGGCGCGGCGGGTTTGAGATCGGAGCGGGAGACGCTGCCGGAGTTATGCAGGGCGGGGAAAAGTGCTTCGGCGAGTTTGGGGATATTTCTGGTTAGGTTTGGTTTAAAGTGGAGGGAGTAGGGGTTATGGTGATAAACGATCGATTCCAAAAAAAAAAAAAAAAAAAGAAAAAAAAAGGGGAAACTAATAAAAAAA